>ML418398.1:65793-79765 GCA_005239525.1 Nicotiana knightiana | reverse complement strand
ATATATATATATATATATATATATATATATATATATATATATATATATATATATATATATATATTCTAATTGCACATGTTTACTTGGTAGTCCGGTCCTAGCCTCGTCACTTCTTCGTCGAGGTTAGGCTAGGCACTTACTCAGCACATGGGGTCGGTTATGCTGATACTTCACTCTTTTGCACAAATCCAGGTCTTGGATAGCAGCAGTAGTGTAGGAGCAGGCCTTCAGTCCAGCGAGATACCGAGGTAGCTCTGCAAGCGTCCGCAGGCCCGACGTCTCCTCTATATATTATTTCAGTATGTTATCTCATTGTACTGGAGACAAACAGTTCTGTTTTCTTTCAGACGATTATATTTAGTACTCTTAGTAGTTCGTGATTATTGTGACACCAGTATTGGGTAGAGTCTTATGTTTAATTTTCCGCATTTCTATTCAGTTTTTCTACAATTTAAGACTTCCGCTTTATTATTAAATTTCATTGTTTGCATGCGATTGCTGAAAATTGTTAAATGAGGTAACATGTTAATGAAAAAGGTAATTAAGGTTTGGCTTGCTTAGCTTCCACTAGTATGCGCCATCACGACTCCCGAGGGTGGAAAATCTGAGTCGTGACAAATGATCATTTAACAATCTGACTAATCAACTTGTAAACTTCGAGCCTCAAGCAAAATGACAGAATTCTACCCAGAACTAAGTGTGCTCTTGTATTCTACTTCAAGAACCTAACTTCTGCTAAATCTTGCAATTCATGCGTGCTCACAACAAAGAAAATCCCCAACTCACAAATATGTACAAGGGATGCAATCAAACACTCTTGCACTCAGAAAGAAAGCTAAATGCTACAAGTACAAGTCCATATGCTTTCCCTTATTTTAACTTGCTGCAATCTCAGGTATAATTGGTTGTAGATCACCAAGATCTTTTCACGGGTTGTAGTGCAGGCTTCGGGACGGGCTGGACAAATAATTTGGGAATGGGGTGGCTATACCCTCCTTGAACTCTACATACACTTAGCTTCTTTACTACACATCACTTATTGACCTCGAGTTACCGACATAGAGACACGTCAAAGTATTTCTTCAGTTTTCACAAGACTCCACTCCATTTCTTTTCTATCTCTCTCTCTCTCTCTCTCTCTCTCTCTCTCTCTCTCTCTCTCTCTCTCTTTTGATACAAATGTTTTTTTGGAGCTTGAGTATCTTCATATATATAACTTTGAGGTTTTTGTTCTTTTTTTTCTTCTACACACAGTAGTCAACCTTACCAATCTTCACTCTACGCCGATATCCCCAACTTAGGATTTTAGCCTCATTCTTAATCGTTCAGGGATAGATGGGTTCAGAAGAGGGAATTTTTTTAACAAAGGGGAAAAGGTTTGTAATGTGGTAGCTAAATAAAAGGTTAAAGGCTAACTAAGGTAATTGATGTGCCAGGGAGGTCAATTTTGTCAAAATTAGCTAGCAGTCACAAAGAGAGCCTAAGATCATTTCAGCATCTAATCATTAACTTGAGAGTAGCATTAAAAAGCCAACCGGGCAAGTTATAGACATCACAAGGAAGCATATACATTATATATACAAATCCACACTCAGTCACAATGCATGAACTGTTCGACTCAGCATAATTTTATCCCTCAAGTGAATTCAAGGCAACTCAAAGCTTCATTACATGATGTTTGAGATTCTGAGTAAGCATAAAGTCAAAGAGTGAGCCTCGTGTTCACAAGAATGACTAATAGTTTATTTACAAAATTATAAGGGTGCAATTTTTTCAACAAAACCTTATCACATGCTTGAATCTAGAACAACAACACCAAACAAGTCAAAACCTTTTGTGCTACCACCATGGTTCTACTATTACACCCTTGGAAAAGAAACCGGCGAAGAAAAACCAAGGGGAATTCATTGTTATCTAAAAATCTACACTATTAAAGTAAAGAGTTTATATACACGTTTCACACAAAAAATTGGACTACCCCACCCCAACCAAAAAGTATGCATTGTCCCCAATACATTGATAAAGTAAGTGCAAAGTTTAGGGTCTTCCTGGGGTGCACTAGGCACTAGGAGAGGCTAGAACATCTGGGGCAGCTTTGGGGTCAGATGTTGGCACTATGGAAGCAACAGGTGGAACCTCGGACTGTGTGGTGGTGTCTGAGGCCATAATAGGAAGCTCCACCTATTGTGAAGCTGGTTCTGGGGCCTGGGAGCTGCTAGCCTCACCCAGTGATGACTGTGTGGTCGAGGGAGTAGCCTTGGCAACCATGTCTGCAATGGAATGCGCAATTGCTGTCTGCACATCTGCTTCCTCCTCACCCTGTGCATCTGTAGATAAATCAATTTGTTTGCCTCTGCTGTCCCATTGATCATCATTATCCTGAAGTAATGCCTCCTCATCAGTCTCCTCCTCCACAATGGCTCCCTCATATGTCTCCCCCTCAGACTCTCCAGATTCCTTCTCTGAATGAGTGTCAATGTGCACAACATATTCTGGAGCTTTGAAGTCTCAGTACCCTAGGCCTCCGGAGTTGTCATGTGGTTTTTGAAGTCAAGATCCAAGCTCGGAATGTGGGAGGTACCAGTGCCTTGCTCCCTTTCCTCAAGAAGAAGGGAGTTCAAGTCAAATTCAAAATTTTGCATCTTATGCATCTCTAGTTTCAGCTCAGCAACATCTTTTTGGAGTTGAGGCATATCTCCAGCTTCACCTTGCTCGATCCTCTCAAGGAGAACTTCAAAGTGCTTGAGTCGATCTTTTTAGGATTGATGTTGTTGTTGAAGAACGCTCACTGAGGCTTGGATAGGGGCCAGTGCTTGCCGAATACAAGCTTGAAGTTCTTTTTTCAGTCTGTCTACTTTGGCATTAGCATGTTGTGCTAGTACACCAAGCTTTGATAGAGCAGGAAAGGGAGCAGGTGGCTGTGTAGTGGTTGGTCTGGGAATGGCTGTGGAGGTGCCTGGCAAAAAAATAATGTCAGGCATTGAGGGAGCAGCAGGTGATGCTGAGTCTGATGGAGGAGTGAGTGAAGTCTCTGCGGGTTCTGATGGAGTGTTGTATATCACCTTTTCTGCTGCATCACTTATCCGAGTGATGTCAATATCTTGGAAAGCCTTTTCGACGCGGTCATGTTTGGGGATAGGAGGCACTTCCCTAGCTTTACACAAGGCATTGATCAAACATGGGAAGGGGAGTGATGTTTCTTTCTGATTAACTCTGATCCCAATCTCCCGAAATATAATTTCTCCCACATCAACTTTGATGCCCGTCATGATGCATGCAATGACAATTGCCTTTGATGCTTAGGTCTATTTCATTTCTAGTAGGCATTAGGCGGGAGAAGACAAAACTGAGTCAATACCGACCTTTCTTGGTGAGATCCCCTTTGTGAATCTTTTTGCGCGGAGCTATCCAGGAGGGAGTTCTCTTGCCTCTGATGGAAGCAACCCAAGCACGCTCAGATTCCTTATTAGCAAGTTAGGAATCATATTCAGCTATGCCTGACGACCAATCCTTAAAGTATATGACGTTGATAGACGTGGCATCACACAGTAATTGGACGCCACGAACTTGGACAGACTGGAAGAATACACAGTTCCACTTTTGCTCAGTATTCCGGGAGGAAGCATAAACATCATAGAATTCCCTCATGAGTATCTTGTTATATTCCCCCGTGACTTGAGTGAAGAACTCCCACTGCCTCTTTTCAATATTCTCAAGCACATGAGGGTAATGCTGTTTTCAACTGTTCAGCCCTACCTGCTTCTCTTCCATGATGTTTCTCTTTGCTAAGCCATCTTTGTACAAATTCCAAGAGCCTGGAACCCCAAACCGGAGATCTTTACCACTTTTCCGCCGTGTTGCAGCACGGAGATCTACAGATGGCATAAAATCAGCCTATGCCTCCTCCTCTTTAGACTGGGAGGAGTGCTCAGATGTGCTTCTAGTGGTTTCAGGCCTTGTGCGTTTGGATTGTTGTGTTTGTTGACTCAGGGCAACAACCTGTTAGTTTCCTCAAGCGGGAGGTGATCGCGATGCGAAAGACTTCTTTGGTTCCATTCCTATCAATGAATCAATGGGTGATTGGTTGATACAACATGGGAAACATATTGAGAGAGTATGAATGAAGTAAGAAGCATTTGCGATGAGTTATGCGGTTGCATAACAACTGTGCAAGCAGCAAACCCATCGCACAATTACATCACTCAGGATCCAAAGCAAGAATGCGATCATGAAAGGGGACACAGAACAACTTATGCGACCCGGATTGGTCGCGTTTTTGATCACCAGATGTGGGAAATTATCTGCCTCAGTCTGCGGCACTTTCACAGTCCGCGAAATGATTCTGTGATCGCTAACCCAACCGCATAAATCCTTCCTACAAGGTCCCCTAGGGCACTAATATGCGACGACTCTGCGGATCGCAAACCAGTTATGTGGACCGCAAAGATCGTCTTCCTTAGTCAAAAGGTCGACCCACTCACTTACAGAGTATCTTAAAACCCAAATTCAGACATTTCTTAGATATGACACAGAAAAATTTCCCAACCCATGTTCTTTACTCCGATTATGTGAATTAAATCCTTCATACCCATTTTATCCCCAACATCAGTGTGCCCCCAAACAACAAGTTTTCGAATCAATTGAGAACACATTGATCCCCACAATAAAGGATTGAGAAGAAGCGGAAAAAGGGGATGCAAACACATGGTCTTCTTCAATGTAATTAAGCAAGATAGGGAGGAAAATTTATTTACTAGATATCTAAGCGGTTGAAGAATTTGTTCTGAGATACGAACCAGGTGAGTTCTTTTTGTGCAACTCCGTTCTTTTTGTGATTTTGCAAAGTTAATCCGATGTTTTTGGTCTTTTCTTGTTCTTCTTTGTTTTATTGTTTTGTTGAACTCGTTGGTTTTTTGCGGTGCTTGTGTGTGAGTGAGAGTGAGGGTGTGCGAGTAAAATGTGAGAGGGTTAGAGTTTAGTAACTGGGAATTTTGCGGCGGACAAGTATATCGCATAACACATTATGCGATCGCATATGTGTTAAGCGATGAATTAGTGACTGCTTAGCTCAACTTCAGTTCGCGATGCATTCTGCGGTCGCATAATTGTTATGTGGGCCACATAAATTGAAATCTCATCGCACTTTTGAGGACCAAACTTGCATTTTTTCTGAGTGTGTCTATGACCACTATGCGGTCTGCAAAGCCATTATGCGACCACATAGTTGCCGTATACCACATGTCCTTGTTTCCTTCGATCTTCTCAGTCCTTGCACCTTGTTTCATTGTATTTTGATCTTCCCGCAATCTAACACACATGTCAAACTGCTCAACACTAACAACTAAACCTACAGAAATTAAAAACTAACAAAAGAATGTTACCACACATGGGTTACCTCCCAAGAAGCGCTTGATTTAACATTGCTGCACGACGATGTTGGCACTGTTTGGGCTACTCAATGGTGGGAGGTGGTGTAGGACTATCCTTGAGTGCAAATTGTTCTACCAAGTTCCTTTCTCTTATGGTACTGAGGTAATGCTTGACCCGTTGGCCATTTACTTTGAAAGTTTGAGTCCCGTCCTCCGACTCCAACTCAATAGCACCATAGGGGGGACACATTCACAACTTTGAATGGGCCAGACCACTTGGACTTGAGTTTTCCCAGAAATGACTTGAGTCTTGAGTTGACGAGTAAGACCAAGTCACCGGATTTGAATTCCCGCTTCAAAATCTTCTTGTCATGGACAAACTTCATTCTCTCCTTGTACATGGATCCACTCTCATATGCATAGAGACACAATTCTTCCATCTCATTGATTTGTGTCATTCTTAGGTTAGCATCTTCAGCCCAATCAAGATTCAACTTTTTCAATGTCCACATGGCTTTGTGTTCAAGTTCCACTGGCAAGTGACACGCCTTACCAAAAACAAAATGGTACGGTGAGGTGCCAATGGGGGTCTTAAATGCTGTACGATATGCCCACAATGCATCATCCAATTCCTTGACCAGTCCATCCTGTTTGCATTAACAGTTTTTGCTAGGATGTTTTTGATCTCCCTGTTGGACACTTCAACCTGGCAGCTAAACTGAGGATGATAAGGGATGGCCACCTTGTGCTTGACTCCATACTTTTAGAAGCCCAGTGAAGGCCTTGTTGCAAAAGTGAGAACCACCATCACTAAGGATGCCCTGGGGGTACCAAATCTCAAAAATATGTTCTTCTTCAAGAAAGCGGTCCCACTCTTTGCCTCATTGTTGGGAAGGCTATTGCCTCGACCCATTTGGAGACATAGTCCACATCCACCAAGATATATGTCATGCCATAAGAGCTCACAAAAGGACCCATGAAGTCTATCCCCCACACATCAAAGATCTAGACCTCCATTACAAAGTTCATAGGCATCTCATGTCTTCTAGAAATTGACCCTTGTATTAATCACATGCCTTGACCATTTAATTTGCGTCTTGGTAGATCGATGGCCAATAGTAGCCATATTCAAGCACTTTTGTCGCAGTACAGTTTCCACCATGATGGACCCCAACCGGGGAGTCATGACATGCCTTGATAATCTGTATTAAATCATCTTCCGAAACACAACGCTGAATGATGTTGTCGGCACAAATACAGACAGAAAGAGTTCCTCCCAATAGCATTGCCTACACTCCCGCAAGAACTTTTTCTTTTGATAAGCTTCCAATTCATCGGGAATAAGGTCACTAACCAAGGGGTGAAGGGTCTAGACAATTCCAATATATGTTCATCTGGAAAAGGCATCATTAATTTCAAGATCTTCTTTTGGTCTCCCCGCCTCTTCAAGCCTAGATAGGTGATCGACAGCTTGATTCTCTATCCTTTCCGATCCTTTACTTCAAAGTCAAACTCTTGTAACAAAAGGAACCACCTAATAAATCTTGGTTTAACATCCTTCTTCACCATAAGATAGCGGTGATCAGCATGATCGGTATTAACTATCACTTTGGACCCCAACAAATAGGCCCAAAAATTTTCAAAAGCATAGACAATGGAAAGCAGTTCTTGCTCAGTCACAGTGTAATTCATTTGTGCGCCATTGATTTTCTTTCTTGCACAGTAGACATGATGAAGGATCTAGTTATGTCATTGACCAAGTACCACCCCAATAGCTACACCACTAGCGTCACACATGAGTTCAAATGGAAGGGACCAATCAGGTGTGACAATAATAGGTGCCATGGTGAGCTTTACTTTCAATTCCTAAAAAGATTTGAGACACTTCTCATCGAATTAAAACTTTGCATCTTTTTCATGGAGCTTGCACATGGGATTTGCACTTTTGGAGAAGTCCTTGATAAAGCACCTACAAAAATCGGCATGCCCCAAAAAGCTTCGGACACCTTTTAATGAAGTGGGAGGAGGAAGCTTGGAAATGATTTAGATCTTTTCCCGATTAACCTATATGACTTACTTGGAAATTTTGTGGCCCAAAACAATTCCCTCGTCCACCGTGAAGTGGCACTTTTTTCAGTTTAGTACAAGGTTAGTTTCTTCAAATCTTTTGAGCACTTATCTAAGGTTTTCAAGGAAATACTCAAAGGAGTCACCAACTATAGAGAATTCATCCATAAGAACCTCTAGGAAATACTCCACTATGTCTGAGAAGATTGACATCATGCACTATTGAAAGGTAGCCGGGGCATTACATAGCCCAAATGGCATATGGCTAAATGAAAAGGTCCCATACGGGCATGTGAATGTTGTCTTCTCTTGATCTTCTAAGACGATGTTGATTTGGTTGTAGCCATAATACCCATCCAAGAAGCAATAGAATGACCTTCCCGCTAGCCGATCAAGAATTTGATCAATAAAAGGCATAGGGAAATGGTCCTTGCAAGTAGCATTGTTTAGCTTCCGGTAGTCCATGCAAACTCTGCACCCAGTCACTGTCATAAGGTTGAGCTCATTTTTGTCATTTTGAATCACGGTCATGGCTCCTTTCTTTGGCACACATTGCACCGACTTTACCCAAGAACTATCGGCAATGGGGTAGACTACCCCAACATATAACCATTTGATGATTTCTTTCTTCACCCACCTATTGCATGGAAGGGTTTAACATTCTTTGATGCTCCACGCTAGTCTCCAATTGTATCTTGTTCTCACAAATTCCGGTGGAATCCATTGGATGTCCTCTATTGTCCACCCAATGGCATGTTTGTGCTCCCTCAGGACATTCAACAAGTGTTCTACCTGCACATCATTCAATGAAGAAGAAACGATTACTGGTAGACTTTTATTAGATCCAAGAAATTTATACCTTAAGTGCGGTAGAAGTGGCTTGAGCTCAAGTTGTGGTGGCTCAATAATTGAAAGCTTAGCGGGAGGAGTGACTCTATTCCCAGAGAAAGTTTCTTTGGTGCATAAGTGAGGGACCCAAGTCCTTCTAATGCATTTACCGATTCCATTTATCCTTCCATGTCCTCAGCATCAAAATTCGCCAAAATAGCTGCCAATGCCTTATCAAGGCATTCTTCTTCTATCTTCATCTTGATTGCGTCTTCTACATCATCAACAACATCAATGACTGAGATGCTTTTTATATGGATGTGGCAACTTCATACCCTTACTCTCTTGAAAGGTAACCTCTTCGTCATTAACTCGGAACTTGATCTCATTTCATTCCGAATCCATAAGTGCTCTTTCGGTATCAAGGAATGGTCTCCCTAAGATGTTAGGATTTCTTTATCAACAACACAATGAAGGATCACAAAGTCGGCGAGGAGGAGAAACTATCCCACTTTCACAAGAACATCATCAACGATCCCCACCAGTCTCTTGATTGAAAGATCGTCCATTTGCAACCTCATACTTGTAGGCCTCAGCATACTCTCTTGATTGTAAAATAGCAAGAGGCATTAAGTTGATGCTATCCCCATTATCACAAAGAGCTCGTGCAAAATTGCACAACCCGATAGTGCATGGAATGGTAAAAGCTCCCGGGTCTTCTTTCTTTTGAATGGTGGTTGTTGCAATGATGGAACTAACCCGGTGAGTCACATTCACCACTTCATTCTTGGTGGTTTTATTCCTGGTGATCAAGTCCTTCAAGTATTTAGCAAAACCCGACATCTCTTGAAATGCTTCCACAAATGGAGTGTTCACCGATAATTTCTTGAGAATGTCATAGAATTTATCGAGTTTGCTATCATCAACCATTCTAACAAGTCTTTGAGGGAAAGGAGGGGGAGTTCTAGCAATTAGTGCTAGAGCTTTTGGTGTCTCTTTTACCTTTTCCTTGACCTCTTCATGGTTCACACCTAGAATTTTCACTTCCTTCGGGTGTCTTTCAGCTTCAACAACAATAGACACCTCAAATTGTGCCTCAACCTCTTGTTCAAGATCTTCCACTTCGACCATTTGTTGGAACATAGGGGTTCGAACTCCGATTTGAATAGTTGTTGTTGTTGTTACTCCAATTACCTTTATTTGAACTACCTTGATCATTTTGCCACTGTTGATGGCCTTTCCCTTGCGGGTTAGATCACTATTGGTTTTGTTGTACCGGACCTTGGTAGGGTTGTCTTTGGTAACCACCTTTAGTGTGATTGACATAATTTGCTTCCTCGCAATCCTCATTTGACAAGGGTTGCACATCTTCCACAACATTCCTTTATTTTATTTGGCTTTCAGTGAAAATCTTGGTCAACACATTGATGTTGGTAGAATTCCCAGCAATTACTTGATCTCTTTCTTTGTTCTCCTTAATCATGTTGGTCAAGGAGGGAGTACCATATGCAATTCCACCCATAGTGTCTTTCGAGTGCCAAGCTTGGCTATGTTCTTCCATATTGTCAAGAATTTGTTTGACCCTTGGTAATGTTTTATCCATGAAAGATCCATCAACTGCATTTTTGGATAGGTATTGGTTCAAAGGATCCAAGACCATATAAAACTTCTCCAATAAGATGTTATCCGGAAAATCATGATTTGGAGACCTCACTAGATATAGCTTGAATCGATCCCATGCCTCATGTATATGCTCGCACGGTAGTTGCTTGAAGAAGAAAATGTTACACCCCATGTTTTCGTACGTGAGAGTACATAGTAAGTAAATTGATGTAAGCTCAGAAATAAGATTATATTTGATGGAATATAAAGTAATTTAATCATGTTACATTGGAGGTTACAAATATTTAAGATCATGAATAACGAGTACCAAGAGGGTGGGAAAGCTTAGAAGCTAAGCTTAGGTCGGCTTTCTCTTCATTATTCAGCATAAAACGACCAGAGAACACCCATAAACATAACCTCAAGCTATATTCTAGGGTTTCAAAGAAGATTATCATTCCGGGCAAGGAATCGAGAAGCAATAACTTCAAAACGATCCCTACGACGTAAGTGTCATTATACCGCCTCTCTTTTTTCTTTGTAATTAGAGCTTTGGAAGGTACTTCATAGTTAAGAAAATTATAATATCTGTATTTAAGTATTTAAATATCAATGAAGGTTGATAGATACGCTTCCTAATAGTTAGAACTCACGGAACGGTGATCGGAAGCCGTGAGTTCGAGTTATTTGACTTGTAGCGGACTGTTTTGTGTTGTTGTTGGGCTGCGTGTTTTACTACTATTTTGTGGAGTTTTGGAGGAGTAATAGTGTGTAGAAACAGAATATATATGTAGGGTTTTGAGCTGACCATTCGTTGTAACATTTTCGGGTCGTTTGACACGACTACGGTGGTCGTCTTATGGGTGAAGTGATTAGGTTGTGTGTGGACTTTTTTTGGAGGCTCAATATTATTATTATTGATGTTGTTTGGCTGTTTTGTGATTTTTTTAACTTTTGTGAAGTCATATAAATAGGGGAGGTGCTGTCCGTTTCATCGTAAAATAGGTTGTGGTCGATACATAATAGTTGTGACGCTTAAACGATAACGATAGTGTCGTTTTTCTTATTGTAGATTAAGGAGTTGTGACATTTTCATAGCTTGAGGTTGGGGAAGTATATACAAGGTATGTGAGGCTATCCCTTTCCTTCTTTTGCACGACTCTGATTGTACATAATGCAATGGACGAGCTTCAAAAGATACTCTACTCTTAGGAGTTAGCAGTACTTACATTGTTTCCCTTCTTATGGAATAACTGATGTTGATGTTGCTTCTCTTATTCTTATGTTATCAATATTGTTGGTACTTACTGATTCTTATAAGATTCTTGACGAAGAGTTATCCCTAATGATGTGTATGGAGAATATCGACCTTACATCGCTCCGAAATGTTCAGGACATGATTCTAATGATTCTTGCATGCATTATATATATGTATCTATTTTACTCTACCGAGCCGCACTATAGTCAGCTGGGTATGGCACCTATTGTGCAACCACTGATCAGTTGAGTTTGCCGAGTCCTCTTTGAGGCCGGGTATGATATGATGATGATGATGCCCACAGAGGCGAATGTTCTATGATGATGATGAAGCCTACAAAGATGGATGTTTTAAAAGATTATGTGTATATATGTATCATGAATTTCATGTTAATGTCTCTTAGAAGCAANATGAGTCTTGCATGCATTATATATATGTATCTATTTTACTCTACCGAGCCGCACTATAGTCGGCCGGGTATAGAACCTATTGTGCAACCACTGATCAGTTGGGTTTGCCGAGTCCTCTTTGAGGTCGGGGTATTATATGACGATGATGATGCCTACAGAGGCGAATGTTCTATGATGATGATGATGCCTACAAAGACGGATGTTTAAAAAGATCATGTGTATATATGTATCAGGCATTTCATGTTAAGGTCTCTTAGAAGCACTCATATGCTACAGGTTGTATCTCCTACATTTCTCTCTACATTTCTCCGATTTGAATAATTGTTGTTGTTGTTACTCCAATTACCTTTATTTGAACTACCTTGATCATTTCGCCACTGTTGCGGGCCTTTCCCTTGCGGGTTAGATCTCTATTGGTTTTTTTATCCAGGATNCAAGCTATATTCTAGGGTTTCAAAGAAGATTATCATTCTGGGCAAGAAATCGAGAAGCAATAACTTCAAAACGATCCCTACGACGTAAGTGTCATTATACCGCCTCTCTTTTTTCTTTGTAGTTAGAGCCTTGGAAGGTAATTCATAGTTAAGAAACTTATAATATCTGTATTTAAGTGTTTAAATATCAAGTAAGTTTTNCATTGATGTTGGTAGAATTCCCAGCAATTACTTGATCTCTTTCTTTGTTCTCCTTAATCATGTTAGTCAAGGAGGGAGTACCATATGCAATTTCACCCATAGTGTCTTCCGAGTGCCAAGCTTGGCTATGTTCTGCCATTTTGTCAAGAATTTGTTTGACCCTTGGTAATGTTTTATCGATGAAAGATCCATCAGCTGCATTTTCGGATAGGTATTGGTTCAAAGGATCCAAGACCATATAAAACTTCTCCAACAAGATGTTATCCGGAAAACCATGATTTGGAGACCTCACTAGATATAGCTTGAATCGATCCCATGCCTCATGTATATGCTCGCACGGTAGTTGCTTGAAGAAGAAAATGTTACACCCCATGTTTTCGTACGTGAGAGTACATAGTAAGTCAATTGATGTAAGCTCAGAAATAAGATTATATTTGATGGAATATAAAGTAAGTTAATCATGTTACATTGGAGGTTACAAATATTTAAGATCATGAATAACGAGTACCAAGAGGGTGGGAAAGCTTAGAAGCTAAGCTTAGGTCGGCTTTCTCTTCATTATTCAGCATAAAACGACCAGAGAACACCCATAAACATAACCTCAAGCTATATTCTAGGGTTTCAAAGAAGATTATCATTCCGGGCAAGAAATCGAGAAGCAATAACATCAAAACGATCCCTACGACGTAAGTGTCATTATACCGCCTCTCCTTTTTCTTTGTAGTTAGAGTTTTGGAAGGTACTTCATAGTTAAGAAACGTCTAATATCTGTATTTAAGTGTTTAAATATCAAGGAAGGTTGATAAATATGTTTCCTAATAGTTAGAACTCACGGGACGGTGATCGGAAGCCGTGAGTTCGAGTTATTTGACTTGTAGCGGACTGTTTTGTGTTGTTGTTGGGCTGCGTGTTTTACTACTATTTTGTGGATTTTTGGAGGAGTAATAGTGTTTAGAAACAGCATATATATGTAGGGTGTTGAGCTGGCCATTCGTTGTAACATTTTCGGGTCGTTTGACACGACTACGGTGGTCGTCTTATGTGTGAAGTGATTAGGTTGTGTGTGGACGGTTTTGGGAGGCTCAATATGATTATTATTGATGTTGTTTGGGCTGTTTGGTGATTTTTTTCACTTTTGTGAAGTCATATAAATAAGGGAGGTGTTGTCCGTTTCATCGTAAAATAGGTTGTGGTCGATACATAATAGTTATGACGCTTAAACGATAACGATAGTGTCGTTTTTCTTATTGTAGATTAAGGAGTTGTGACATTTGTGTAGCTTGAGGTTGGGGAAGTATATACAAGGTATGTGAGGCTATCCCTTTCCTTCTTTTGCACGACTCTGATATTACATAATGCAATGGACGAGCTTCAAAAGATACTCTACTCTTAGGAGCTAGCAGTACTTACATTGTTTCCCTTCTTATGGAATAACTGATGTTGAGGTTGCTTCTCTTATTTTTATGTTATCAATATTGTTGGTACTTACTGATTCTTATAAGATTCTTGACGAAGAGTTAGCCCTAATGATGTGTACGGAGAATATCGACCTTACATCGCTCTGAAATATTCAGGACATGATTCCAATGAGTCTTGCATGCATTATATATATGTATCTATTTTACTCTACCGAGCCGCGCTATAGTCGGCCGGGTATGGCACCTATTGTGCAACCACTGATCAGTTGGGTTTACCGAGTCCTCTTTGAGGCCGGGTATGATATGATGATGATGATGCCCACAGAGGCGAATGTTCTATGATGATGATGATGCCCACAGAGGCGGATGTTTAAAAAGATTATGT
>ML418398.1:8186-65739 GCA_005239525.1 Nicotiana knightiana | reverse complement strand
CTTGGTAGGGTTGTCTTTGGTAACCACCTTTAGTGTGGTTGACATAATTTTCTTCCTCGCAATCCTCATTTGACAAGGGTTGCACATCTTCCACAACATTCCTTTATTTTATTTGGCTTTTAGTGTAAATCTTGGTCAACACATTGATGTTGGTAGAATTCCCAGCAATTACTTGATCTCTTTCTTTGTTCTCCTTAATCATGTTAGTCAAGGAGGGAGTACCATATGCAATTTCACCCATAGTGTCTTCCGAGTGCCAAGCTTGGCTATGTTCTGCCATTTTGTCAAGAATTTGTTTGACCCTTGGTAATGTTTTATCGATGAAAGATCCATCAGCTGCATTTTCGGATAGGTATTGGTTCAAAGGATCCAAGACCATATAAAACTTCTCCAACAAGATGTTATCCGGAAAACCATGATTTGGAGACCTCACTAGATATAGCTTGAATCGATCCCATGCCTCATGTATATGCTCGCACGGTAGTTGCTTGAAGAAGAAAATGTTACACCCCATGTTTTCGTACGTGAGAGTACATAGTAAGTCAATTGATGTAAGATCAGAAATAATNTCTCCTACATTTCTCTCTACATTTCTCCGATTTGAATAGTTGTTGTTGTTGTTACTCCAATTACCTTTATTTGAACTACCTTGATCATTTCGCCACTGTTGATGGCCTTTCCCTTGCGGGTTAGATCTCTATTGGTTTTGTTGTCCAGGACCTTGGTAGGGTTGTCTTTGGTAACCACCTTTAGTGTGGTTGACATAATTTTCTTCCTCGCAATCCTCATTTGACAAGGGTTGCACATCTTCCACAACATTCCTTTATTTTATTTGGCTTTTAGTGTAAATCTTGGTCAACACATTGATGTTGGTAGAATTCCCAGCAATTACTTGATCTCTTTCTTTGTTCTCCTTAATCATGTTGGTCAAGGAGGGAGTACCATATGCAATTCCACCCATAGTGTCTTCCGAGTGCCAAGCTTGGCTATGTTCTGCCATTTTGTCAAGAATTTGTGTGACCCTTGGTAATGTTTTATCCATTAAAGATCCATCAGCTGCATTTTTGGATAGGTATTGGTTCAAAGGATCCAAGACCATATAAAACTTCTCCAACAAGATGTTATCCGGAAAACCATGATTTGGAGACCTCACTAGATATAGCTTGAATCGATCCCATGCCTCATGTATATGCTCGCACGGTAGTTGCTTGAAGAAGAAAATGTTACACCCCATGTTTTCGTACGTGAGAGTACATAGTAAGTCAATTGATGTAAGATCAGAAATAATATTATATTTTATGGAATATAAAGTAAGTTAATCATGTTACATTGGAGGTTACAAATATTTAAGATCATGAATAACGAGTACCAAGAGGGTGGGAAAGCTTAGAAGCTAAGCTTAGGTCTGCTTTCTCTTCATTATTCAGCATAAAAAGACCAGTGAACACCCATAAACATAACCTCAAGCTATATTCTAGGGTTTCAAAGATGATTATCATTCCGGGCAAGAAATCGAGAAGCAATAACTTTAAAACGATCCTTACGACGTAAGTGTCATTATACCGCCTCTCTTTTTTCTTTGTACTTAGAGCTTTGGAAGGTACTTCATAGTTAAGAAACTTATAATATCTGTATTTAAGTGTTTAAATATCAAGTAAGGTTGATAGATATGTTTCCTAATAGTTAGAACTCACAGAACGGTGATCGGAAGCCGTGAGTTCGAGTTATTTGACTTGTAGCGGACTGTTTTGTGTTGTTGTTGGGCTGCGTTTTTTTTACTACTATTTTGTGGATTTTTGGAGGAGTAATAGTGTTTAGAAACAGCATATATATGTAGGGTGTTGAGCTGGCCATTCGTTGTAACATTTTCGGGTCGTTTGACACGACTACGGTGGTCGTCTTATGTGTGAAGTGATTAGGTTGTGTGTGGACGGTTTTGGGAGGCTCAATATGATTATTATTGATGTTGTTTGGGCTGTTTGGTGATTTTTTTCACTTTTGTGAAGTCATATAAATAGGGGAGGTGTTGTCCGTTTCATCTTAAAATAGGTTGTGGTCGATACATAATAGTTATGACGCTTAAACGATAACGATAGTGTCGTTTTTCTTATTATAGATTAAGGAGTTGTGACATTTGTGTAGCTTGAGGTTGGGGAAGTATATAAAAGGTATGTGAGGCTATCCCTTTCCTTCTTTTGCACGACTCTGATATTACATAATGCAATGGACGAGCTTCCAAAGATACTCTACTCTTAGGAGCTAGCAGTACTTACATTGTTTCCCTTCTTATGGAATAACTGATGTTGAGGTTGCTTCTCTTATTCTTATGTTATCAATATTGTTGGTACTTACTGATTCTTATAAGATTCTTGACGAAGAGTTAGCCCTAATGATGTGTACGGAGAATATCGTCCTTACATTGCTCTGAAATGTTCAGGACATGATTCCAATGAGTCTTGCATGCATTATATATATGTATCTATTTTACTCTACCGAGCTGCACTATAGTCGACCGGGTATAGAACCTATTGTGCAACCACTGACCAGTTGGGTTTGCCGAGTCCTCTTTGAGGCCGGGTATGATATGATGATGATGATGCCCACAGAGGCGAATGTTCTATGATGATGATGATGCCTACAGAGACGGATGTTTAAAAAGATCATGTGTATATATGTATCATGCATTTCATGTTAAGGTCTCTTAGAAGCACTCATATGCTACATGTTGTATCTCCTACATTTCTCTCTACATTTCTCCGATTTTAATAGTTGTTGTTGTTGTTACTCCAATTACCTTTATTTGAACTACCTTGATCATTTCGCCACTGTTTATGGCCTTTCCCTTGCGGGTTAGATCTCTATTGGTTTTGTTGTCCAGGACCTTGGTAGGGTTGTCTTTGGTAACCACCTTTAGTGTGGTTGACATAATTTTCTTCCTCGCAATCCTCATTTGACAAGGGTTGCACATCTTCCACAACATTCCTTTATTTTATTTGGCTTTCAGTGAAAATCTTGGTCAACACNTGTTGGTCAATGTGGGAGTACCATATGCAATTCCACCCATAGTGTCTTCCGAGTGCCAAGCTTGGCTATGTTCTGCCATTTTGTCAAGAATTTGTTTGACCCTTGGTACTGTTTTATCCATGAAAGATCCATCAGCTGCATTTTCAGATAGGTATTGGTTCAAAGGATCCAAGACCATATAAACTTCTCCAACAAGATGTTATCCAGAAAACCATGATTTGGAGACCTCACTAGATATAGCTTGAATCGATCCCATGCCTCATGTATATGCTCACACGGTAGTTGCTTGAAGAAGAAAATATTACACCCCATATTTTCGTACGTGAGAGTACATAGTAAGTCAATTGATATAAGCTCAGAAATAATATTATATTTGATGGAATATAAAGTAAGTTAATCATGTTACATTGGAGGTTACAAATATTTAAGATCATGAATAACGAGTACCAAGAGGGTGGGAAAGCTTAAAAGCTAAGCTTAGGTCGGCTTTCTCTTCATTATTCAGCATAAAAAGACCAGAGAACACCCATAAACATAACCTCAAGCTATATTCTAGGGTTTCCAAGAAGATTATCATTCCGGGCAAGAAATCGAGAAGCAATAACTTCAAAACGATCCCTACGGCGTAAGTGTCATTATACCGCCTCTCTTTTTTCTTTGTAGTTAGAGATTTGGAAGGTACTTCATATTTAAACTTCTAATATATGTATTTATGTGTTTAAATATCAAGGAAGGTTGATAGATATGTTTCCTAATATTTAGAACTCACGGAACGGTGATCGGAAGCCGTGAGTTCGAGTTATTTGACTTGTAGCGGACTATTTTGTGTTGTTGTTGGGCTGCGTGTTTTACTAATATTTTGTGGAGTTTTGGAGGAGTAATAGTGTGTAGAAACAGCATATATATGTAGGGTGTTGATCTGACCATTCGTTGTAACATTTTCGGGTCGTTTGACACGACTACGGTGGTCGTCTTATGTGTGAAGTGATTAGGTTGTGTGTGGACTATTTTAGGTGGCTCAATATGATTATTATTGATGTTGTTTGGGCTGTTTAGTGATTGTTTTCACTTTTGTGAAGTCATATAAATAGGGGAGGTGTTGTCCGTTTCATCGTAAAATAGGTTGTGGTCGATACATAATAGTTATAACGCTTAAACGGTAACGATAGTGTCGTTTTTCTTATTGTAGATTAAGGAGTTGTGACATTTGCGTAGCTTGAGGTTGGGGAAGTATATACAAGGTATGTGAGTCTATCCCTTTCCTTCTTTTGCACGACTCTGATTGTACATAATGCAATGGACGAGCTTCCAAAGATACTCTACTCTTAGGAGTTAGCAGTACTTACATTGTTTCCGTTCTTATGGAATAACTGATGTTGAGGTTGCTTCTCTTATTCTTATGTTATCAATATTGTTGGTACTTACAGATTCTTATAAGATTCTTGAAGAAGAGTTAGCCCTAATGATGTGTACGGAGAATATCGACCTTACATCGCTCTGAAATGTTCAGGACATGATTCCAATGAGTCTTGCATGCATTATATATATGTATCTATTTTACTCTATCGAGACGCACTATAGTCGGCCGGGTATAGAACCTATTGTGCAACCACTGATCAGTTGGGTTTGCCGAGTCCTCTTTGAGGCCGGGTATGATATGATGATGATGATGCCCACAGAGGCGAATGTTCTATGATGATGATGATGCCTACAGAGACGGATGTTTAAAAAGATCATGTGTATATATGTATCATGCATTTCATGTTAAGGTCTCTTAGAAGCACTCATATGCTACATGTTGTATCTCCTACATTTCTCTCTACATTTCTCCGATTTTAATAGTTGTTGTTGTTGTTACTCCAATTACCTTTATTTGAACTACCTTGATCATTTCGCCACTGTTGATGGCCTTTCCCTTGCGGGTTAGATCTCTATTGGTTTTGTTGTCCAGGACCTTGGTAGGGTTGTCTTTGGTAACCACCTTTAGTGTGGTTGACATAATTTTCTTCCTCGCAATCCTCATTTGACAAGGGTTGCACATCTTCCACAACATTCCTTTATTTTATTTGGCTTTCAGTGAAAATCTTGGTCAACACATTGATGTTGGTAGAATTCCCAGCAATTACTTGATCTCTTTCTTTGTTCTCCTTAATCATGTTGGTCAAGGAGGGAGTACCATATGCAATTCCACCCATAGTGTCTTCCGAGTGCCAAGCTTGGCTATGTTCTGCCATTTTGTCAAGAATTTGTTTGACCGTTGGTAATGTTTTATCCATGAAAGATCCATCAGCTGCATTTTTGGATAGATATTGGTTCAAAGGATCCAAGACCATATAAAACTTCTCCAACAAGATGTTATCCGGAAAACCATGATTTGGAGACCTCACTAGATATAGCTTGAATCGATCCCATGCCTCATGTATATGCTCTCACGGTAGTTGCTTGAAGAAGAAAATGTTACACCCCATGTTTTCGTACGTGAGAGTACATAGTAGGTCAATTGATGTAATCTCAGAAATAAGATTATATTTGATGGAATATAAAGTAAGTTAATCATGTTACATTGGAGGTTACAAATATTTAAGATCATGAATAACGAGTACCAAGAGGGTGGGAAAGCTAGAAGCTAAGCTTAGGTTGGCTTTCTCTTCTTTATTCAGCATAAAACGACCAGAGAACACCCATAAACATAACCTCAAGCTATATTCTAGGGTTTCCAAGAAGGTTATCGTTCCGGGCAAGAAATCGAGAAGCAATAACTTCAAAACGATCCCTACGGCGTAAGTGTCATTATACCGCCTCTCTTTTTTCTTTGTAGTTAGAGCTTTGGAAGGTACTTCCTATTTAAACGTCTAATATCTGTATTTATGTGTTTAAATATCAGGGAAGGTTGATAGATATGTTTCCTAATATTTAGAACTCACGGAATGGTGATCGGAAGCCGTGAGTTCGAGTTATTTGACTTGTAGCGGACTATTTTGTGTTGTTGTTGGGCTGCGTGTTTTACTACTATTTTGTGGAGTTTTGGAGGAGTAATAGTGTGTAGAAACAGCATATATATGTAGGGTGCTCATCTGACCATTCGTTGTAACATTTTCGGGTCGTTTGACACGACTACGGTGGTCGTCTTATGTGTGAAGTGATTAGGTTGTGTGTGGACTGTTTTGGGAGGCTCAATATGATTATTATTGATGTTGTTTGGGCTGTTTAGTGATTTTTTTCACTTTTGTGAAGTCATATAAATAGGGGAGGTGCTGTCCGTTTCATCGTAAAATAGGTTGTGGTCGATACATAATAGTTATGACGCTTAAAGGGTAACGATAATGTCGTTTTTCTTATTGTAGATTAAGGAGTTGTGACATTTGCGTAGCTTGAGGTTGGGGAAGTATATACAAGGTATGTGAGTCTATCCCTTTCCTTCTTTTGCACGACTCTGATTGTACATAATGCAATGGACGAGCTTCCAAAGATACTCTACTCTTAGGAGTTAGCAGTACTTACATTGTTTCCCTTCTTATGGAATAACTGATGTTGAGGTTGCTTCTCTTATTCTTATGTTATCAATATTGTTGGTACTTACTGATTCTTATAAGATTCTCGACGAAGAGTTGGCCCTAATGATGTGTACAGAGAATATCGACCTCACATCGCTCCGAAATGTTCAGGACATGATTCCAATGAGTCTTGCATGCATTATATATATGTATCTATTTTACTCTACGGAGCCGCACTATAGTCGGGCGGGTATGGCACATATTGTGCAACCACTGATCAGTTGGGTTTGCCGAGTCCTCTTTGAGGACGGGTATGATATGATGATGATGATTCCCACAGAGGCGAATGTTCTATGATGATGATGATGCCTACAGAGACGGATGTTTAAGAAGATTATGTGTATATATGTATCATGCATTTCATGTTAATGTCTCTTAGAAGCACTCATATGCTACAGGTTGTATCTCCTACATTTTTCTTTACATTACTGTTCTTATTTATGCTTTCCTGCCTTACGTACTCAGTACTCTATTCGGTACTGACGTCCTTTTATTTGTGGACGCTGCATGTCGTGCTGCAGGTCCTGATAGACAGGTAGACAAAGCTCCCCCACCACAATAGACTTTCCAGTTCAGCGGTTATAGGCGATATCCCTTCTACGGACTTGCCGTGGTCTTGGTATGCATTTTTGTTATAGATATTATGGGTATGTCCAGGCCCGGTTCCGGCTATGTTGCATTACTTATGCTCATTTAGAGGCTCATAGACATGTGTCGACTCATGTATAGTTTGGTATGCCTTGTTGGCTAATTTTTGTTGTATAGTCTTTCATATCAGCGTTGTAGCTCGTACCTTTTATGTAGTTTCTTAGCAATCTTATCATCCCATGTGATGTATGTTCATGATCCATATCTACCATTTATATTGATCTCATTATCCCTTAAAGATAATAAGAAGGTTAGATAAAATATACGTTGGTGCTCGGCAAGTATGGCACAGGTGCTATTCATGATCCTCCAGTTTGGGTTGTGATAAACTTGGTATCAGAGCTGGTCTGTCCTAGGGTTTGTCTATGATCCGTGTCTAGTAGATTCTTGTTTATGGGTTTGTTGTGCACCACACTTTTAAGCAAGAGGCTACAGGGCATTTAGGACTGTTACTCTTTCTTCTTACTCTAGATCGTGTAGTAGAGCTCAATCGTAAGAACTCAATTTCCTCAATTGTATCTTATTTATAATACGACGATGCATACATCTAGAAAGATGGATGGTAAGAGATTGCAATGTGGATGTGGAAGAGTTGAGTCAGAGGAACTCAATTTCGCATCATGCTTATGATGAGTAAATGTGAGGGCTTCCGCAGATCATGTGTGTACTAAGATGTGTTAGTTTCTTAATAAGGAGCTCTAACGAAAGAATATCTATCTACCCATATGGTAAAAAGAAATGACAGAATCAGAAGGTAGATACGAGTTTTAGCAAGTAAAAGAAGCAAGATAAAGAATGGTATGAGGTACCAAGTTAATAAAGATTATCAGTATTTATAATTCTGGCAGAGAAATATAAGTATTTTTGGTTACTTTCAACAGTAACAGAGATATCTACAATTGTCCATACCAATCTCAATTATGCCCTATGGGAGCTAACTGAAATAATTTAAGCGAAGGATAGGATATCAGGATCCAGCTGGGTTTAGAGTAACAGAAAATTGTGGATAGATTGTTATCATTATTTAACATTTTTGAAGGGTAGTGCAGAACATGGTAATAGTTCTGATTTGGAGATAGCCATATGGCCACTCTAGAATAGAACATTCAGATATGAATACTAGAATATTCAGAAATTTCAGAAGATAGGCACTAGGATCCTAGAAGGGATAAATATTTGCCTTAGTATGGCTCCAGCCACTAGTAAAAAAAAGGAAAAAAGAAGAAGAATTTTAGGCGTCCCGAAGAGCCAGTGATATGAAGCAGGGGGAGCTAAATGTGAAAGAACGTCATGTTGAAGTCTTTATAATAGGGGGATAGACAGAGATATTAGCATGAGAATAAGAAGAGAGTAAATGAAACATTATGAGTAAGAGGTGATAAATGTGTGATAGCGGTAAATTAGAATATGGTATAATGATAAAGTCTATAGTCAAGTGAAGGGAAAAAAAAGAGGAGACATGCCTTGAGACAATACAAAAGTGTAAGCCATAAAGCCATACCCTCATTTCGGGAAATGAGTTGGTGATTCACACGTGATTACCATAAGGAAAGGTTAGACCCCCCCAAGTAATAGAAAATAGTATGGGATAGTAAACAAGAAAAAAAAATCGAACATGAATTAGGGATCAAAGGAATTGGTAATAGTCAACATCATTTCAAAGATAGTGTTTCGACAATAATAGAATGAACAATAGAAGAATAACCTTTAAAGGTCATTCACGAAGACGCTTCCCTAAAGCAAGAAATATGAGCAGAGTTAAGCTTAAGGGTCTAAATGTGCCAGTTATACCACGTGTCACACTTTTTGTGTACGAAATTCAATTATACCTGGTGTAGAAGGGTTACCGCAAGGCGAGTAATGTCTGTGAAGATGTAGAATCAAAATGCCAAAGATGAAGAGGTAAATATTGAATGGTAAAGGAAGAATGTGGTAAAAAGGTGAAAGGAGTAAGATTGCATTTATTCATATCCTACAGATATAATATAACTCCAGAACATTATGCAAGCATGATGTTGGGGAGAATCAATAAGGGTTTCGCACTCGATGATATTGATATATAAGTAGGAATGAAAACTTGATACATTAGGATCTCGTACAAGAGGTAAGTTAAGATAAAGGGCATAACCCAAGAGGTGTTACATACAATAAAGATATGAGAGTGGACCAATGGGTAGTCAGTAGTTGATTCAGGAAGAGCCTAGTTATGGATAGATAAGAGGATATAGGCAAATTAGTAGATCATGTAAGATAAACATAGTGAAAACCCAGCATAGGAAATTCAGTCTCTTAGATACAAAATCGTAATCCTCGAGAAATATTCAGACAGGAGATGGGGTAGTAGAAGGTACAATATAAGTGTTACGGAAATAAAAGAGAGAGCCACAATG
This sequence comes from Nicotiana knightiana, assembly GCA_005239525.1. NCBI lineage: Eukaryota > Viridiplantae > Streptophyta > Magnoliopsida > Solanales > Solanaceae > Nicotiana > Nicotiana knightiana. Next base: position 56,123 of record ML418398.1, on the reverse strand, counting down.
GAGACAACTGAAATTTCAATTCAGAAGAAACCCCACAAGAACAAGGGCATGGAGGTAAGTAACTAAGGATAATGATAGGCGAGTAAGAACATCAGAAATACTGTGGGATATACAATGTAATAAGGTCTAAGCTTTATAAGAGTTAGAAGTTCTTCCCTAAGTACTACAACGAAAGACTAGTTGAGGAAATAAGGAAGCAGGATTCAACATAAGCATAGTGACCTAAAGTAGAAATGGTCTTGTAACAACAGTCTCACTATAATGTTGTATGCACTCCATAAGAAAGTGGAAGCTATCGTAGCTAATGAACGGAAGAAGACAAAAAAATCAATCAAAAGTTGATAATTGAGATCATATGAGTTACATTGAACTACTGTATTCATGGGCACTAAGATAGGCCAAGTATCCATGCAACAAGTGGCAGAACGACCAGGAAAAGTAATTGTTTACATTTAAAGACAACTGAGAAGGCGTGAAAGGAAATCTATGGTGCTAACATGATGAAAGGAGGGTTACGAGTAGTATAAGTAGATGTGCGTAGGTCGCAAGCTAAAGTATGGTAGAGCAACAAGGTTTTATCTAGGCAGGAGTAAGGATAAGAAAAGGTGTGTGAGAAGGTGACAAGAATAGGTAATTCCTCAGGATTAAACCAATCACAACAAGAGAGCTGATGGTTTCCATACAGTTATAAAGAGCTCAGTATATCATGAGTGAACTCAAAGGAGTTTAAAACTAGGAGCATTTAGAAGATACATAATGCTACCATGGTAGTAAAGTAAGGGTGTAATTGTGATAAATGATAAGAGGATGACGCTTAGACATTTGATTGAGTAATGATTTAGAGAAAAAGTATTTCATGAACTGCACGTGATTAGAATACCCCCATAAGATGAATCACATTGGGATGCTATGAAATATAGTTATTGCATTATAGTATCGTCCCTAAGTGGATCAGGAAAATCACTTCAGATGTTCCCCGATGAGACGTGAGCCCTAGTGACAATATATTACATAAGAGATTTTAAATTATCACTGGTAGATTATAGATCAATATGAAGTTGAATCAACAATGAATGTACGCAAGTTACAATGTATGAGATGAGATTATGCTGTCATTATTAAGATGGACGGTAATGAGAAACCACTAAATGGCTTAGATTTATACATATAGGATAAGCAGTGAGAGAAAAAAGCTGGATTTGGGTGGCAAGTCTCCATAATAATAAACCGAAGTAAAAGTTATGGTATAGTATGACATACCTAGTAGTGGTAAAGCCATAAGCATCAATAGTCGTAAGTTTAACAAAATACCAAACAAAGAACTTTAGTACACCTATAGATGCCCAGAGGGACCGCTTGTCATAGTACAATATATCTTCACCAAGTGAATCATAAAGATAGGTTAAAAGCTAAGAAGAAATAAAAAAAGGAGATAAGAGTCGCATTGGTGCACATTCAAGGTTAGAATCGTCTAGGCCGCATGAAAGAAGGTAGAAATAGTTACGACATTGAAAGGAGTTCGACCACATGTCGTGGTGTGAGAAAGAGGCCTAAAGGGGGGGGGGACTGTTCTAGCCTTTGGATTTATTCACCGAACAACTCCCTAGATGGAAAAGACAAATTATTCGTAAGAGTTATTTCTTAAGATATGGAAAAGTGCATTAGTCAACATTCGAGGACGAATGTTCCAAAGGGGGGAATGATGTTACACCCCATGTTTTCGTACGTGAGAGTACATCGTAAGTCAATTGATGTAAGCTCAGAAATAAGATTCTATTTGATGGAATATAAAGTAAGTTAATCATGTTACGTTGNGAGGTTACAAATATTTAAGATCATGAATAACGAGTACCAAGAGGGTTGGAAAGCTTAGAAGCTAAACCAATTGAAGAAAATAAGTTTCGTCAAAAGTCGACGAGTTTGGAATGTTATAACATGTACTTTAGGGTGAGACTATGGTTCATTAAATGATAAGGAGGTTATGCTATGAGTTAATTTTTATCGTATGATAGTTGTGTTATACATTGTGAATTCAAGCAAGTTGTGGAACAAAATTCGACAAAGGTCTTCACAAGTTACACTCATAATGTGCTTAAAATTAGGTCAAATATAACAGAGATTTTCTCCCAATATACTTGGAATTATTAGATGATATACCACAAAATTTAAGATCTATGAGTCTAGTTTCCAATTCATTACACCGTTCATCGATACGACGCAAGAGTAGAGAGATATTTGCAGTTTCACTAGACTGCGCACACATCATAAGTGACAAGTAGGTGGATCACTAGAGCTTTTTGACAAATACATTTCATGTGCTATATGAGGTCTTATTGGGACATATAATTTACCAAATTGAAGGTCCTGGAATTTAATTTCCAATGCTCTTAACCGTTCATTCCTGCGGCATCAAAATAAAAACATATAAGCGTCGGAAGATGGACCAATCCTAGGGTGCCAAGCTAGCACCTCTTTGACTTTTCCAAACATGATATATATAAACCTTAGGTCAGCTTTCTATTCATTATTCAGCATAAAACTACCAGAGAACACCCATAAACATAACCTCAAGCTTTCTTCTAGGGTTTCAAAGAAGATTATCATTCCGGGCAAGAAATTGAGAAGCAATAACATCAAAATGATCCCTACGACGAAATTGTCATTATACCGCCTCTCTTTTTTCTTTGTAGTTAGAGCTTTGGAAGGTACTTCATAGTTAAGAAACGTCTAATATCTGTATTTAACTGTTTAAATATCAAGGAAGGTTAATAAATATGTTTCTTAATAGTTAGAACTCACGAGACGGTGATCGGAAGCCGTGAGATCGAGTTATTTGATTTGTAGCGGACTGTTTTGTGTTGTTGTTGGGCTGCAAATTTTACTAATGTTTTGTGGATTTTTGGATGAGGAATAGTGTGGAGAAACACCATATAGATTTAGGGTTATGAGCTGGTCATTTGTTGTAACATTTCCTGGTCATTTGACACGACTACGATGGTCGTCTTATGTGTGAAGTGATTAGGTTGTGTGTGGACTGTTTTGGGAGGCTCAATATGATTATTGTTGATGTTGTTTGGCCTGTTTGGTGATTTTTTTTTACTTTCGTGAAGTCATATAAATAGGGGAGGCGCTGTCCGTTTCATCGTAAAATAGGTTGTGGTCGATGCATAATAGTTATGACGCTTAAGAGAATAACGATAGTGTCGTTTCTCTTATTGTAGATTAAGGAGTTGTGAAATTTGCGTAGCTTGAGGTTGGGGAACTATATATACAAGGTATGTGAGGCTATCCCTTTCCTTCTTTTGCATGACTCTAATTGTAAATAATGCAATGGACGAGCTTCCAAAGATACTCTACTCTTAGGAGATAGCAGTACTTATAAGATTCTCGACGAAGAGTTAGCCCTAATGATGTGTACGGAGAATATCAACCTTACATCGCTCCAAAATGTTCAGGACATGATTCCAATGAGTCTTGCATGCATTATATATATGTATCTATTTTACTCTACCAAGTCGCACTATAGTCGGCCGGGTATGGCACCTATTGTGCAACCACTGATCAGTTGGATTTACCGAGTCCTCTTTTAGGCCGGGTATGATATGATGATGATGATGCCCACAAAGGCGAATTTTCTATGATGATGATGATGATGATGATGCCTACAGAGGCGGATGTTTGAAAAGATTATGTGTATATATGTATCATGCATTTCATGTTAATGTCTATTAGAAGCACTCAGATGCTACAGGTTGTATCTCCTACATCTCTCATTACATTATTGTTCTTATTGATGCTTTCCTGCCTTACGTACTCAGTACTTTATTCGTACTGACGTCCTTTTATTTGTGGACGCTGCATGTCGTGCTGTAGGTCCTGATATACAGGTAGACAAAGCTCCCCCACCACAATAGGCTTTCCAGTTCAGCGGTTATAGACGAGATCCCTTCTACGGACTTGCCGTGGTCTTGGAATGCATTTTTGTTATAGATATTATGGGTATGTCAGGGCCCTATTCCGGCTATGTTGCATTACTTATGCTCCTTTAGAGGCTCATAGACAGGTGTCGACTCATGTATAGTTTGGTATGACTTGTTGGTTTCATTTTTGTTGCATAGTCTTTCATAGCAGCGTTGTAGCTCGTACCTTTTATGTAGTTTCTTAGCAATCTTGTCATCCCATGTGATGTATGTTCATGATTCATATCTACCATTTATATTGATCTCATTATCTCTTAAATATAATAAGAAGGTTAGATAAAATGTACGTTGGTGCTCGGCAAGTATGGCCCGGGTGCTAGTCATGATCCTCCGGTTTGGGTCGTGACAAAAAAATTTATCCTGGAGCTCGGACTTCTTGCTTTGCGGGAACCATTTAGCTAGGAAAGCTCGCACGAGTTCGGGCCAAGTATAAAAGGAATTAGGTGGTAGATTTTGGATCATTTCTTTGCCTCTCTAGCTAGTGAGTACTTGAACACCCTCAGCCTTAGAACATCATCTGAGACGTTATTCTGCTTGTGCATTGCACACACACCCAACAAGTTTCTGAGATGTTGTGTCGGAGCATCATTAGTGGAATTTCTGAAAAACCCTATGCTTTGAGCATTATATTAGACCGTGTTCCACCTTGAAGGTGGCAGCATCAACTCTTGGAGGGACAATTGCATTTATATCCTAATACTCATCTATATCCGTAAAAGGGTTCTCTTCTTCGAACTCGGCCATGTTTCCCTTCTAACACCAAGCAAAGCAAGAAAAGTGTGATGGAGTAGAATAAGTCGTAAAGTAAAGCACACACTAAATAGTAATTTCAAGACCGTATTCCCGGCAATGGCGCCAAAATTTGATACGCTCAAATTACACCTAAATAAATGGTGTAAGGCGGTCGATGTCAAATATAATAATCCAATTAGGTTGGGGTCGAATCTCACAGGGAATAGGTGTGAAAAGGTTACTTGAATAGTGTGAAACTTAACTGAAATCGTAATTCTGTTATGTTAGCTTAAAAAGAGTGTTGTAATTATCTGTAATAAAGAAAACTATTGTATTGTTGTAACTAATTTGATTAAGGAAACCAAGATTGTCTCCCCATCAATGGAATGTAATGCTATCAGTGTTAATATGATATATTTCTAATGGAAGTTCCTTTGATATGCAAATGGTTTTTAAGTGACTACCCAATATTTCCCAATAGTTGGGTATTATTTTCTCTTTATGATTTTTTCAAATATAAAAGAGTTGCAATTAAGAACAACCAATTTTTTTCCAAACAGAACCCACATAATCCTAAGTGATTCTAATAAACGAAGTTTAAAGCCTTGAGTTTTTGATATTCAATTCTACCAAACCCTAACCCACTTTTCCAAGTAAAGAGAGTAAAATGGAATTATTTAATGTTTCCAACCACCAATAATAAATGAAGCATAAGAAATGAATAAATATCAATCAACTATTATATATATTCAATGGTAAACACACATTAACATTACACCCATTTAGGGCAACAACCTTAGTATTTAAAACTAGCTACTCATACTCAAATTTAATAACGAAGCAATAAATAAAGTCATAAAGCTTACAAAGATACAAGTTTCTCTCTTAAAAAGCTTCCAAAATAATGGTGTATTCAATGCCTTTAATGTAGACTTTTTTTCAGACAAGATCTTCCACAAAAACCATAGTAAATCTATTTATAATGGACCAAAAGTCGGGGTCAAAGTTAGACAAAAATGCCCCTGCAGAACACATCTGCGACCGCAGAATGGTTTCAGATCATATATGCAGTCCGCAGACTTGCAAGGTGCCGCATAATTTGCACACCCAATTTTCCGTTTCCCATTGTAGATCTATTATGCGGTCCGCATATTGATTATGCGACCGCAAACTTCATCGCAAATGTCCTCTCGTAGAATCTCCTGTTGCACTTATGCGGTCATTATGCGGTCCGTAGAAGCTTTATGCGACCGCGTAATAGACCTCATATTACTCTCTCCAAGGGATGGAAAACCTACTTCAGTCTGCGGTAGGTTCGTGGCCCGCACATCACTTCTGCAGTCGCAGACCTGCCGCATTTCGGCCCTTCTATGGGTTTTTTTCTTCTTTTCCGTGTTTTTGGTTCTTCAAGTCTCGTACACTGCAAAACACCAAAACCTCAAAAATTCTTTAAAAGACGAGATAATGTCTATGTAATTAGTATCAAAAGTGCCAATGTTCTACGGCATATCACCTGTGACACTTGACATGGTGGAGGGTGGTGGCCCAGTAGACCAGGGTATTCAAAAGCACTTTAAGCTCCTCAGATCAACTCTTGTGTTCTGTAATTTTGGCACATAGGCCTCTTCCATGGAAAAGATGTGAGAATCGCGACTGAGATGGTTTAGGCATCTCAAAAAATATAATACATTAATTCAGATATACAAGTATTTCCTAAGAAAGAGAGTTTCAAGTATCTTGGGTCTGTAGTTTAATGTAATGAGGAGATCGACGGGGATGTCACACACGTATTAGAGCAGGGTAGATAAAATGAAGGCTAGCGTGTGTTGTGATAAAAATATGCCACCAAGGCTTAAGGAAAAGTTCTACAGAGTGGTTGTTAGACCGACTATACTGTATAGGACGGAGTGTGGGTAGTAAAGAGGTCGAGTATTAGGGTAGGAGTGTAGTGGGTAGTCGAGCGTCTTCCTTTCCATACCAGTAGTACTAATATGTGTTCTTGTAATTTCATGTTCTTAGATTTCTATTACTACGTGATATTTTTTCCGGTTCGGTTATCCTATTACTTTGCCAATAAGATGCATCGACCAGCGGAATTATTACATCCAATAATATCCCCATGGCCTTTCATGAAATGGGAGGCTGAAGCGTTCAAACAAGTGCGAGAAAAGGAAGTCAAAAGCTTCTTATGGCAAAACATAATATGCCGCTTTGGAATACCAAAGGAGATCGTGTGTGAATGGCCCACAATTCATAGGCTCGCAAATCAAAGAATTCTTCGAAAGTTGGCAAATCAAGCGGATCACCTCAATGCCTTACCACCCCGTGGCTAATGGTCAAGTTGAGTCAACAAATAAGGTCATCATCAACAATCTAATAAAGCGGCTGGATAAAGCCAAAGGAAACTGGCCATGGGAGAAACTCCGTTCGCACTTGTTTATGGCTTAGAAGCCTTAATACCTGTAGAGATTGGCGAACAGAGTATAAGGTTCTCGACGGCCATGGAAGGTGGAAACAGCGACGAATTAAGGACCAACCTGGACCTGCTCGAACCACGGAGAGAAGCAGCATTGATACAGATGGCAGCTCAAAAACAAATCATAGAGCGTTATTACAACCGTAAAGCACATCTCAGGTACTTTAAAATTGGGGACTTCGTCCTCAAAAAAGTCTTTCAATCAACAAAAGAAGCAGGTGCAGGAAAGCTAAATCCAAACTGGGAAGGACCTTACAAAATCCGAGGGATAGCTGGAAAAGGCGCCTATGAGTTGGAAGCTATGGACAGCAGAGTTCTACCAACAAGCTGGAACGCCATCCATCTAAAGAAGTATTACTTCTAAAAACAAAATAATACCCCCGTCAGGTATCACACGTTCGATTTTATTTTGAACATTTAAAAATTTTACTAACTTTTTTAGATGGTAGGCACAAAGCTAACCCATCACCAGGTGATGATATTAGACCTACAAAGACGCGAGGAAAATAACACAATTCCCGGTCTAGGGTTACACTTTCTGATGGACGTTTTAACGGGGGTTAAGCAGTCATCATCTAAAAAACTATATACCTTCGAGTCCAGAATGTTTTTCCTTTTCAGGAAAAGGACCACAAGGAAAGGAATAATCAAGTGCTCGAGATTTCATTCTTCAAAGCTCAAACACTTGGGGGACTATACAGTATGGAAGACTAAGACGAAGCAAAGAAGACTATCCAAAAGTCAAAAGCTCGAGCCTAGAGACCTATTTACCCAATGAGACAAGTGACACGAGCAGAATCGAATGAAATCAAAAGAGCCATCCAAATACAAAGCCTAATGAAAAAAGCAAAAACCTTCGAACATATTCAGGTTGAAAGGCAAAATGTTAGTCACGAGAAAAAAAATGTACATCTTTATACTTATTCAAAATTGTTATAACAAAAACAGTTAGGGGTAAAAGATCATCATCAATATACTCATTTAAAAAACTGTTCTCGAATAAAACAGTTATGGATGAAAGTTCTGAACCCTTGTATTTGTTCAAGAACTGTTATCAAATAAAAACAGTTACGAATAAGAAAACATTTCCCTCGTACTTATTAGAAAACTGTTTCCAAAACAATTGCGGGTAAAAACCCCAATCTTTATAAAAACTGTTACTAGTGAAGAACATTTATTTCCTTGTATTAATATCGAAAAACTGTTACCTATGAAAAACAATTATGAAACACAAGATTATATTAAATTTGTTAAACAAAAATAGTTGCAAGCGTGAGTTTTAGACGATAACAAAACACATGTAAAATGTCATGGAAGTTCATACAAAAAAACATTCCTTGGAAACATTCTTAAACATGTGTAAAATTCCTATCACTCTATTGCATTATCATGAAGTTGAGACGTCTTCTTCATATCAATTATAAAGGGCCCTCTTTAATAAATTGTGCCTATTACAAAAAGGCACACATTTAACATGACACCGTGCCTATTATAAAAAAGGTACGAGTAGTCTAAAGCATCCCACATGCAAAACTCAAAGGTAAAACTAAAACCTCGAAAAATAAAGCATGCAAAATACTTAAAGGGTGAAACAGAAACTCAACAAAAGTCGAACTAACATTTATATATTAAAACGGCTAAAACTAAGTATTAACTTGTTCTTATCCATATAAGGAAATCCAAATTTAGCCCCGATGGGACTGGGGGTAAACACCAATTGATACAAAGAAAAAGAAAAAAGGGATAAACCAACTAGATCTTTTTAAGAAGAGGGGTTGACTTCAGTGGTAGAAGGAGCGGGAGTAACTGAGGATGAAGAGGCATGAGCGGCTCGAATCTCACCATCAGGTGAAGAGAGGTTATGACCTTGTTGAGCCTTCTCCATGGCTTCCTTAGTTTTGGCTATTTCAGCACTAAGGTGGAAACCCTCTTGACTCACTTCCATCAATGTGTCGAGGCGAGAATTCATATACGCCCAGCTCACATCGATAGCAGCCACCTCTTCCAAATCTTCATAATCTTGTGCCCACACTTGAAGCTCAGCTCTCAGCCCGTCCTTCTCCGCCGCCGCAACTTCATGAGCGGCCCTTAATGGAACAATCGACACCTCTAAAGCTTGAGCTTTGTCTAATGCCCTTCGAAGATCTTATTGAGTACGAGTGAGTAATTGCACGAGATTGCCTGAGTATTCTTCCTTCTGCCCCAACAAGTTCTTCAAGTCTCTAATCTCCTCTGAGGCACGGGATAGCTGCTTCGCGAACGAAGACTTCAGAACACTCTTGTCTTTGTCAGCTTTACTGCAAGAAGCCTGCTCCACTACTAGTTCTACTGCCATAAGTCTCATCTGCCACTTCAAGGTACTTCTCTCCTCTTCTAAAGCGTCCATGTCAATCCTTAGGCTATCATATTGTGCTTTCGTATTATCAACTTCTCCCTGCAACTCTCTTGTAGCTTGGTCTATATTTTAAATCCTCTTCATAAGCTCCATTCCTATGAGGTTATCTGCAAAAAATAAACCAGTTAGATATGGTAAATTTCATATACGAGAGTGAAAGAGGAGAACTTACACCATACCTTCAAAGAAGTATGCACGACCTCATTTGCCCATGTAAGAGCACCGTGGCTAGCTAGGTTTGCTTTCTCAGCGTGACCTATTAAAGGCTTGAGCCACACTTCAGGCTCACCCGTATTCTTAAAAAGGTTTCCCTCAGCTGGAATCTCTATTACCACCTGCCGCATCTCTCTGCTGGAAGACCCTACTTCTCTAACGAAAGGCATGGAAGCATGCAGAGATGGAACAACAACAGGCATGGAAGGTTGAGGAGCTGGAGAAGCCACGGGCAAAGGAGCAGGCACGAAAAGTTGAAGAGTTGAAGAAGTTACAGGCAAAGCAGCAACAAAAGTTGAGATAGCCAAAGGAATAGACGAAACAGTTTCTCTTAAAGAAGCAGGAAAGACAACAGCCAAAGGGACGTTATCAGCAGCAATATCAAGACCATCGTGAATAGGGGAATGTGGAACATCATCAAAGACATGGGGCTCAATCACAGACACGGGAGGCAAGGTTGAGGCAGTAGGCTCATCATCTATAATCATTCGCCTTCTCCGTGGCCTGTGCACTAAAGCACCCTCTTCCTCTTCTACTATGGAGCAAGATTTACTAGAGGAAGATGAACCAACAATGTTTTCATGGGCTTGAGCCAAGGATATTTTCGGGATAGAGGAAGCAGAAACCCCATGAGCAGAGAATGCTATTATAAAGAGAAAAAAGTTAAACGACAAAAGAAAAAAGACTCGAGTAAGAAAACAAGCAAGAACAAAAACTTCACTTACTGTGGGTCTTTACTTGCCAACCATACCTCCCAGCGAGGTACCTCCAAGATCATTCTTCTGAAGGAGCAACATATAACAGTTTTTCTACCCAATCACGAATATTAGAGACATTCTCAATAGTATTCATGATTGCTGAAAGAAGAAAAATAAACAGGCACGGTGTTAAATAAAACATCTCAAGTCAAAATAAGAAAAAGTAAATGTGAGCTAAATAAACTCACGTGCGCGATTCCACTTCTCAGGGAAGGGAAAATTTTCTTCACCCACTAAACCAGCAGTGGGTACAACAACATACCGGAGGTACCAACCCCTATCCTTATCGTCTCTAGGGGTTACTAACACTCTTTTGCTTCTAGCAGTCAGAGTAAAAACCAAAATTCACGAAATAAGGTAGGAGAGTAGAGGTGAATAAAATGGTTGAAGGTAAAAGGAATCGAGGCTAAAGAAGCCAAACTCCTAAGGCATCCGATAACTTGCCACACAAGAAGGCCGACCTGTCTTAAGCAGATATTGAAAAAATGGCAAAAATCGATTATAACTGGGTCAATGGGGGGTCTAAACCCTAAAGTGAAAGGATACATATAAACAAAAGAATACCCCATCGTGTAAGACGTTATTCTTTGATTATTATTCGGAATATAGACAGGAAAGTCAGATTTCCAGAAGCACTCCCTTTGAACAGGGGAAATCTGACCCTCAGTTATAAGGGTTGGATATCTTTCTACACTATCAAGAGAAGAATATTGATCTACAAGAACTTAAATATCCCTAGCAAAAACAAACTCAGCAGGGACAATTTCATCGACTCTAGGTTCACGAAGGCGTTCGCCTCTACCCCTAGAAAAAGATCGAGAAACCATAAATCTCGGGGAAACTGGAGATCTAGTGGAAGGGGGAGGTACTATCTTAGAAGAAGAAGAGCCCCTCGAAGGAGTGGATCATAGACTTCTAAGTCTACCACCCCTCGACTCCTAGTCAGAGCAGAAGATGGCGCTAAGCTTTCAATGTCTATTACTCTTTGAGGGTGGTTTGAAGAAGACATGTTTACAAAGGCAAATGAGAAAGTTCTTTACAGAAAACAAAATTAGAAAAGTGTTTCATGGAAGCAAAGAAAGGAAAACATGTATTTATACTTGAAGACAACCGTCAAACATGGTGAAAAAGGAAAATAATGATGAAAAGTCGTAATTGAAGATGTCACTTCGGGACTGGCACATCCGCAAAAAGCCCTAAAAGGTGTTGAGTAAATGTAGAACCAATCCAAAAAGGACATATGGTATGAGCATTAAATGGAAGTGACAAACGACGCCTATGGTGCAGAGAAGGATACAATGATTCAAGGAAAAGCGGCGGAAAAATATTCACGCCATAAATGAATATCCACTTACCAAATATTAATCGTTAAATATATGGTAAGTGGGGGGACTATCTTTATTGGTAAAAAAGAGTTTCACACGTAAGCCTGCTTTTGACAATTCAGCCAGTCACGTTGACACAAGAAAACACGACAGCTGGACGTAACTCTTTAAAGACGTGCGGTACAAAGAGGCACGAATCAGTAAACCCACGAACTTATCAGCCACCGGAAATTCAGCTTGATCAAAACAGGATAGAGGCACGATCAGAATAAATCTAGACAAAGCTACAAGAAGATTCAAGGACCCACAATTGATTACTCGAACGTTATGTAACTGAACCCCTATTACCGTTATCCTTTGTAAAGCCTCATTAATGTCATAATTATTATTAATGAGTAACAATAGCAGGAGTCGTACGTTATAAGAATATCCTATATATGGGAGTGGAATACAGATTGTAAAGGCATCTGATTCTAAACTACAATCAACTTCGATATTTTGTTTCTGTAATATTGTCTATTATTCATTTTTCCCATTATCTTGATTATCAGTACCCCGTATTCATCTTAAAAACAAGCTTTAGTCAAAGGGTCTAATTCTTTGGTTAAACACCTATGTTACTTAAATATGTGAAATCTAGGCGACAAACAAAAAAAAATAGGACTTTAATATAAAGAACAAGTATGGGCTCACATTGACCTCCACACATAAACCGCAAAAGTACGCAATTGAATCATCAAACTTTATTAACTTTGGGATCCTATAGGCAGGATATCTATGTGAGAAAACAGAGTGCATAGACAGTTTTTGTTAAGGCGAGCATTAAGACCTATTTGTGTGCCTACTGATTTTATTCAGCATGAATCTGGGTACTTCAGGCAGTAATATTTCACAATTATGAACCCAGAATCATTATTAAGTCCTACAAATATATTGCCTAAGTGATTGACAATAGTGATTGAATTCAGAATCGATCAACAGAATCCTGTAGGCATGATTTCTACAAGCTTATTAATTATAGACCAATAGACATGATTTCTAAGTGTAGCACTTATTTTAACTTATAAAGACAAATTTAATTCCTTTTTCAATCCTATATGCATGCTTGCTAATTACTGAATTGCTTAAACCTTATAGGCATGATTTCTAAATGCTGAAATTGGTTTTTAGTCCTATAGACATGATATTTATTAACTGGATTGATTTAATATCTATAGGCAGGATTTCTAAGTGTTGGATTGATTTAAACCCTATAGGTAAGATCTCTAAGTTTAAAACTGATTTTTAGTCCTATAGACATGATATTTATTGTAACAATCCGGCCGGTCGTTTTGCGTTATCGGACCCCGTTCCTCTAAATGAAACTTCACATAGCGGCTTATTATGATTTATTACTTGCGGGGACTGGTGGTCGGGGATTCGGAGGTGTTTAGAGTGCTATAGGAACAATTGGTTCCTTAAGGTTGGCCTTTAAGGCCAAGTTTTACTTCGGTCAAAAATTTGGGTAAACAACCTCGAAATAGAGTTTTGTCATTTCTGGTAGCTTCGTGTGATGATTTTGGACCTGGGCGTATGTTCGGAATGGGTTTCAGGTGACCCGGGGGCATTTCGGCGACCAATATTGAAATAAGAAGTTCCTATTTTGGTTTGGGATGTGTTTTTGTGTTATTGATGTACGAACGGAATTCCAAAATCGGGAATAGTTCCATTAGGTTAATTATGACTTGCCTGCAAAATTTGGTGTCATTCCGAGTTGTATAGGCCGGTTCAACGCGTTGTTAGCGAAGTCTAGAAAACTTAAAGTTCCTAAGATTGGTTCTTGGGGTTTTGAGGTGTGATTTTGAGTTTTAGCATTGTTTTGGGTGTTTCGAAGGCTCGAGCGAGTCCGTATTATGACTTGAGACTTGTTGGTATATTTGGACTGGGGCTCGGGAGGGCCCAGGTCCTCCCGGACACCACACGAGGCCAAAAACCAGCTGAAACAGTTGTTGGTGCACCTGTTTTGGTGTGATCGCAGGTGCGGTGGACCAGTCGCAGATGCGGGACCGCTCCTGCGGTCCCAGCCTTGCAGGTGCAACCCCCAGTGGTCTGGTCAATACACGCAGGTGCGGACAAAGTTCCGTAGAAGCGGAGCCGCAGGTGCGGTCTCCACTCCGTAGGGGTGGGCCCAGGCTCCCCAGTCCATTTCCGCAGGTGCGAGCCTTTGCTCAGAGGTGCGAGACCGCAGGTGCGGTCCTCGAGCCGTAGGTGTGAAAATACTGTCCAGACAGTGTGTTTTTATACACGGGTCTTAACACATTTTTCTCATCTTCTTCTTCTTCCTTGGGGCGATTTCCACCATTGTTGAGGGGCAAACGACCTGGTCATTTAATGTAAGTAAAATCTACTCTAATATTCGCTTCATGCATGGATTATAAGCTAAATTAACTACCTAAATTAGTGAAAAATCAAGAATTGGGTTGTGACCTAGGGCCTTTGATAATTTGAAGTTGATATCTCTAAAATTCTCAGACTGTTAGTATGTTCCCCGCTAAATTATCTGGAAATCTCCTACTAATCATGAATTTATATGGGAACCCGAGTCGCATGGATGATTCACGAGCGGGGTAGCCATAGCATTATATTAACCCGAGTCGCAGGTTCGATTCGCGAGCGGGACCGGTCTTGGTATTATATTAACCGTGTTGCATGTTCGATTCGTGAGCGGGGAAGATAGATGCATCTATGGTTCGGGCCGTTCGACCCTCGGCAGTGCACATTTACTTTTCATGTTGTAATGACCGTACGCTCATAGCCTGTTATATGCTTTGGTAATTTGTGAGAAGCCCTGTAATTGCAACTATTGATTTCATGAAAAATAATGAAAGTTAAATAGCTTGTATGCCATGGAAAAAGGATTGCACGAGGGTACTAGTGATTGTTATTTGATGCTCATTTCCTTATTACTGTTCATTATTGCTACTACCGGTTAGGCTGTACTCATTCCACATTGTCTGACCCTAGTAAGTATCACATCGACCTCTCGTCACTACTTCTTCGAGGTTAGGCGGGATAATCACTTGGTACATATAGGTTTATGTACTCATACTACGCTTCTGTACTTAATTGTACAGGTTTTGAGGCTGGAGCATCTGGTTATCCGACCGGAGCTTGACATATATTCTGGACCTGACTCCATGGTGAGCTGCCTCCCTGTGGGCGATTCTCAGCTGTGCTATGGAGTTATCTTTTGTTTATTTCTATCTACATCCTATCAGATAGCAGTACAACTTGTATCATCTTTTGTATATTCTACTAGATTGCCTATTGACTTGTGACACTAGTTACTAGCATGCACATTGTAGGCTCTTATTTTGGGACTGTATATATTGGATCACGATCATGTCAGCTGTATTATTTAAATTGGTTAATGTTTCCGCTTTTATTTAAATGATCAAAGTTTAAAATTTTGGTAAGTGTGGGTTGGTATGGCAAATAAGGATAACCTCACTAGTAAACAATTGTTGGCTTGCCTGACTCCGGTGTTGGGCGCCATCACGACCTGTGTTGGATTTTGGGTCATGACAACATGGTATCAGAGCACTAGGTTCACGTAGGTCTCAAAAATCACGGGCAAACCTAATAGAGTCTCGCGGATCGATACAGATACGTCTATATTTATCTTCTGGACGCTATAGGGTGTTAGGAAACCTCTCTTTATTCATGATCTATCGTGCAATTGATGGTATACTAAATCTCATTCTTTTATTCTCTCACAGATGGTGAGGACGCATACATCTGGTGGAGGCCGGGGAATGGAACCGGACCAAGGTAGGGGACGGGGGTGTCCCAGAGCTAATCCAGTTGCACCACCAGTGGATCCTACTATAGAGGAGCAGGGGGAGGTGTCCCCAGCGGGTCGTGCCCCAGTGGACTTTATGAGGGCGCCAGGCTTCCAAGAGGTCATGGGCCGTATGTTGAGATTTATGGATACTATGTCCCAGGATGGTTATTCCAGCAGATCTTCCACATCTCAGGCAGGAGGGGGAGCCCAGACCCCTACTTCCCAGGCTGCAGGCCAGACAGCTACACTTCATCATACCCTGGGTACACTGCCCGTGGGCGGAGTTCAGCCTGTAGCAGCAGCACCTGAGCCCGGACCAGATGCGGACGGCGATCAGCAGAAGTTATTGGACAGATGGACCCGATTTCATACTCCGGTCTTCAGGGGTGAGCGAGGCGATGATGCCCAGGATTTCATTGACAGGTGCAAGGATCGACTGCAAAACATGAGGATACTGGAGTCCCATGGAGTGGACTTCGCTACTTTCCAGTTAGAGGGCAGAGCTCGCAAATGGTGGCAGTCCTATATTCTTAGTAGGCCAGCAGGTTCTCCTCCTATCACTTGGGATCAGTTCACTCAGATGTTTCTAGACAGATATATTCCAACCTCTAAGAGGGAAAAGCTGCGGTATTAGTTTGAGCAGCTGGAGCAAGGACAACTGTCAGTGACAGACTATGAGGCCAGATTTTCAGAGTTGTCTCGCCATGCACTCATGATACTACCTACCGATGCTGAGCGAGTGCGGAGATTTGTAGCTGAGTTTCATCCAGGCATTAGGAATAGCATGTCCTGGGAGGTGGAGATGGGGACTTCTTATTAGCTAGTAGTGGAGATTGCTCGTAGGGTCGAGGGTTATCGGTCGAGGGTTAGGGAGCAGGTAAAGCCGGATAAGAGAGCCAGATAGTCCGGGGATTTCTGAGGTGCCCCAGCTAGGGGCAGAGGTCGCTTTGGTAGGGGTCAGCCTAGCAGGCTCCCATATTCAGCACCACCACCACCACCTCCTCGTGGTGCTCCAGTGAGGCCTTACTTCAGTGCTATGCTAGAGGGTTCTCACCGTCCCCCAGTTCTCCAGGGTTCTACTTAAGGACAGCAGGCCGTGCCTCCAGTGAGATGTTATGAGTGCGGGGATCTCGGCCATATCAGGAGGACTTGTCCCAAGTTTCGGAGCAAGGCAGTGCAGCAGGGTTACCAGCCTATGAGTCCAACACCAGCAGTTCGGCCACCTAGAGGTGGGGGACAGGTCGGCAGGGGTCGTCCTAGAGGTGGAGGCCAGTCAGGGGGAGGTCAGCCAGCTCTAATTCATTCTGGCGGGGCTCAGTCCTCCGGTGCTCTAGCTAGATTCTATGTTTTTCCGGCCAGATCAGATGCAGTGGCCTCAGACACCGTGATCACATGTATTATTACAGTATGTGGTAGAGAGGCATCAATGTTATTTGATCCAGGATCAACTTATTCCTATGTTTCGGTCTTATCTGCTCATTTCCTGGTGTCCCTCGTGAGTCCTTGGGTTCTCCTATATGTGTGTCCACTCCTGTGGGTGATTCTGTTGTAGTAGACCGGGTTTACCAGTCCTGTATGGTCACATTCTGCGGATTCGAGACTCGAGTAGATCTCTTATTTCTCGACATGGTTGATTTCGAGATTATTTTAAGCATGGATTAGCTATCTCCTTATCATGCCGTTCTAGATTTCCATGCCAAGACAGTTACTTTAGCCATGCAAGAGTCGCCTAGTCTGGAGTGGAGAGGTTCCTCAGTTAGTGCAGCCAGCCAGGTTATTTAATTCTTGAAGGCTCGACATATGGTTGAGATGAGTTGTCTAGCCTATTTTGCTTATGTGCGGTACACCACCGGCGAGTCTCCGACGATTGATTCCATGCCAGTTGCTCGAGAGTTTGCTAATGTATTTCCTTCGGACCTTCCGAGCATGCCTCCAGATTGTGATATTGATTTCTGCATTGATTTAGCTCCAGACACCCAGCCTATATCCATTCCTCCGTACCGTATGGCTCCGAAAGAGTTGGAGGAGTTGAAGGAGTAGCTTGAGAAGTTGTTAGCTAAAGGGTTCATCAGACCGAGTGTATCGCCGTGGGGTGCTCCAGTTTTATTTGTGAAGAAAAAGGATGGGTCTATGCGGATGTGTATTGATTATCGCCAGTTGATCAAGGTTACCATTAAGAACAAGCATCCCTTTCCGTGCATCGATGATTTCTTTGACCAGTTGCAGGGTGCTCGTGTGTTTTCTAAGATTGATTTGTGATCAGGGTATCATCAGTTGAGGATTCGGGCTTCAGATGTTCCGACGACTGCTTTTTGTATGAGATATGGCCATTATGAGTTCCTGGTGATGTCCTTTGCCTTGACTAATGCCCCAGCAGCATTCATGGACTTGATGAATAGGGTGTTCAGGCCGTATATTTATTCCTTTGTCATTGTCTTCAGTGATGACATTTTGATTTACTCACGTAGCCTGGGGGAGCACGAGCAGAATTTGAGAGTTGTGCTCCAGACTTTGCGAGACTAGAAGCTATATGCTAAGTTCTCCAAGTGTGAGTTCTGGTTGGATTCCGTGGCATTTCTGGGGCATGTGGTATCTGGTGAGGGAATCAAGGTTGATCCTCAGAAAATCGAGGCAGTTCAGAGTTGGTCGTGTCCTACTTTATCTACAGAGATCCGGAGCTTTTTGGGCCTAGCAGGCTATTATCGCCGATTTATGGATGGGTTCTCTTCTATTGCAGCTTCATTGACTAGATTGACTCAGAAGAATTCCCTGTTCAGATGGTCCGACGAGTGTGAGGCGAGCTTTCAGAAGCTCAAGTCAGCATTAACCTCAGCACCAGTTCTAGTATTGCCTTCCGGTTCTGGGATGTATACAGTATATTGCGACGCCTCGCGCGTTGGCTTAAGGTGTGTATTTATGCAGGAGCGGAGAGTTATTGCTTATGCTTCACGCCAGCTGAAGGTTCATGAGAAGAATTACCCTGTGCACGATTTGGTGTTGGTGGCGATTGCTCATGATCTTAAGATTTGGAGGCACTACTTGTATGGAGTGTCCTGTGAGGTTTATAACGACCACCGTAGCTTGCATCACTTGTTCAAGCAGAAGGATCTTAATTTGAGACAACGCAAATGGCTTGAGTTGTTGAAGGATTATGATATCACCATTATTTATCACACGGGCAAGGCAAATGTGGTAGCAGATGCTTTGAGCAGGAAGGCTGAGAGTATGGGTAGCTTGGCTTATATTGCAGCAGAGGAGAGACCTCTAGCCTTGGACAGTCAGACCTTGGCCAATCGCCTAGTGAGGTTAGACCTTACAGAGCCTCGTCTAGTTTTATCACATGTGGTTGCTCAGTCTTCGTTATTGGGAGAGATTAAGGGCCGATAGTTCTATGATCCATGCTTAGCAGAGCTTCGGGAGACAGTGGTTCAAGGTAGGTCCAAGGAGGTTACTATTGGCGAGGATGGTGTTCTGAGACATCAGGGCCACTTATGTGTTCCTAATATTGATGGACTGAGGGAGAGGATTCTAAAGGAGGCACACAATATTCGGTATTGTATTCATCCTGGAGCTACGAAGATGTATCGTGACTTGAAGCAGCATTTCTGGTGGAGGCGGATGAAGAAGGACATTGTGGAGTATGTGACTAGGTGTCTTAATTCCAGCAGGTTAAGTATGAGCACCAGAGGCCTACTTCAGCAGATGCCCATTCCTGAGTGGAAATTGGAGCGCATCACTATGGACTTCGTGGTTGGGTTGGCTCGGACTTTGTGGAAGGTTGATGCGGTTTGGGTCATCATGGATAGATTGACCAAATCGGCGCATTTAATTCTTGTAGCTACTACATATACTTCAAAGAGGTTGGCCCAGATCTACATTCAGGAGATAGTCCGGTTGCATGGTGTGCCGGTATCCATTATATCAGATCGAGGTCCTCAGTTTACCTCACACTTTTGGAGAGCATTACATAGTGAGATGGGCACCTAGATAGACCTCAACACATCATTTCACCCTCCGACTGATGGTCAGTTGGAGCGTACAATTCAGATATTGGAGGACATGCTTAGGGCATGTGTGATTGATTTTGGAGGTCAGTGGGACTAGTTCTTGCCTTTGGCCGAGTTTGCTTACAATAATAGTTATCAGTCCAGCATTGAGATGGCACCATTTGAGGCTTTGTATGGTCGGCGATGCCGTTCTCCTATCGGGTGGTTTGAGCCTGGCAAGGCTACGTTATATGGCATCGACCTGGTGAGGGATGCCTTGGAGAAAGTGAAGTTGATTCAGGAGAGGCTCCGTACAACATAGTCCATACATAAGAGTTACACAGATCAAAGGGCGCGTCATGTACCATTTATGGAGGGAGATAGGGTCCTGTTGAAAGTCTCGCCTATGAAGGGTATTATGAGGTTTGGGAAGAAGGGAAAGCTAAGCCCGAGGTTTATAGGTCCATTCGAGGTGTTGAGGCGAGTTAGGGAGGTTGCTTATGAGCTGACATTGCCTCCCAGTTTATCAGGAGTTCATCCAATTTTTCATGTATCCATGCTCCGGAGGTACCACGCCAACTTCTCGCACGTGGTTTCTTTCAGCACTATTCAGTTGGATGATAGGTTGGGCTACGAGGAGGAGCCAGTAGCTATTATTGATAGGAAGGACCGCCAATTGAGGTCCAAGAGATTTTCTGCTGTAAAGGTCCAGTGGAAGGGCCAACCAGTTGCAGAGGCGACCTGGAAGTATGAGGAGGACATGCAGAACAGATATCCACACTTATTCAGCACTTCAGGTATGATTCTAGACCCGTTCGAGGATGAACATTTGTTTAAAAGGTGGAAAATGTAACGACCCGGCCGGCCGTTTTGCGTTATCGGGCCCTGTTCCCCTAAATGAAACTTCCCATAGCGGCTTATTATGATTTATAACTTGTAGGGACTGGTGGTCCGGAATTCGGAGGTGTTTAGAGTGCTATAGGAACAATTTGTTCCTTAAGGTTGGCCTTTAAGGCCAAGTTTGACTTCAGTCAACAATTTGGGTAACGACCTCAAAATCGAGTTTCGTCAGTTTCGGTAGCTTCGTGTGATGATTTTGGACCTGGGCGTATGTTCGGAATGGGTTTCTGATGACCAGGGGGCATTTCGGCGGCCAATATTGAAATAAGAAGTTCCTTAAGTTCCTATTTTGGTTTGGCACGTGTTTTTGTGTTATTGAGGTCCAAACGGAATTCCGAGACCGGGAATAGATCCGTTATGTTAATTATGACTTGCTTGCAAAAATTTGGTATCATTCCGAGTTGCATAGGCCGGTTCGGCGCGTTGTTAGCGAAGTCTAGAAAACTTAAAGTTCCTAAGATTGGTTCTTGGGGTTTTGAGGTGTGATTTTGAGTTTTAGCATTGTTTTGGGTGTTCCGAAGGCTCGAGCGAGTCCGTATTATGACGTGAAACTTGTTGGTATATTTGGACGGGGGCTCTGGTGGGCCCAAGTGCCTCCCAGACACCACACCAGGCCAAACACGGCCGTGAAAGCAATTGTTAGATTCTCTGAAGTTAAAGAATGCGGACCACAGAATTTTGGACGCGGCCGTGAAGATCCAATCGCGGACCATAGAATATTCACCGCATTCACAAACTTATCAGCAATACTAAACTAGTTAACGGTTACATGGACCGCGGAAAAGTGACCGCGGCCACGAACTTGAATGCAACAGGCACTGACAAATATTTTGAACCTAGGGTTTTCACTAAGTGGAAAAATCATTTCAATTAAGATGCAAAGTTACTAAACATATACCCCATTAAGCATGTAAATACTACCCACATGTATTTAAGCATCAATTAAGCATGAATTTGGGATTATGGCATGTATTCAACCCTAATTAAAAAGAAAAGAAATTAAAATAAAGAGAAAAGAAAAGAAAAACTAAAATCAAATCATGGCTTTGAACAAACCAGTTGTGAAATTTAGGTGGGAAATGAGCTCTTGATTATCATGATATGAGATTGAGAGCAAGATAAGATGAAGATGAACAGTATTGTGTGAGGTGGAATTCTAGGGTTCAAAAAGTGTAAATGACTAAAGGACCTTTTATTTATACTAGCCTCAGTGGATCCTTCCGACTTACCTGAGCGCGGTCCGCAGAATTTTACCGCGGTCTGCACTTTTACCTTTATGAAGGGCTGCTACAATTGCATGAGTGCGGTCGGCAGAATAACGGTCGCGCCCGCGAAAACCTCCGCGGTCCGCCAAATTATGAACGCGGAAGCGAACTCAACTTCAGAGAGTTGGTATTTTTTATCTTATCAAGTACGCGTCCGCGGACAAAAGGTGCCACAGCGAAATGATCATGCGGACAACGAAATTTTGGGCGCGGTCCGCAAAATTCCCATAATTAGCCAAATTTTTCCCTGTCAAAGTCCTGCACTACACCACCAATTTCTACACAAACTTCACAACTAGTTAGTCCAAAACAATTCCTAATCTAAGAAGAAAATCAAAAGGAAAGAAAAATACATAGGTTGCCTCCCAAGCAGTTCCTGATTTAAAGTCGCGGCACGGCACATGTTACTATCATCATGAGAAATTGATTAAGGCCACCACGTGGCTGTCATCAAACTTGAAAAGGTAGTGCTTCAATCGGTTCCCATTAACTCGGAAGATTTAACCATTTTTGTTTTTCAAATCAAGAGCACCAAACGGAGTTACATGCACCACTTCAAAAGGGAAACTCCATTTTGACTAGAGCTTTCCTGGAAACAGTCGTAATCGAGAGTTGAATAGAAGAACCAACTCACCCTCCTTGAACTCTTTGTTTCGGGAATATTTGTCATGTAAGTACTTCATCTTGTCCTTATACAAGGACGAGCTGGAATAAGCATGGAACTGGAACTCATCAAGTTCATTTAATTTCTCTACCCGGAGATTTGCATCGACATCCCATTCAAGGTTTAACTTCTTCAGTGCCCACATGGCCTTGTTCTCTAGTTCAACCGGAAGATGGAATGCTTTCCCAAATACCAACCAGTACGGAGACATACCAATTGGATTCTTGTACACAGTTCTATAAGCCCACAAAGCATCATCAAGTTTCCTTGACCAATTAGTCCGGTTTGCATTGACAATCTTGGATAATATGTTCTTTATCTCCCCGTTCGAGACATCAACTTGTCCACTAGCCTGGGGGTGATAAGGGGTTGACACCTTATGATTGACACCATACTTAGAAAGTAAAGTATCGAAAACCTTGTTGCAAAAATGAGAAATCCCATCACTGATGATCGCCCTTGGGGTGCCAAACCTTGTGAAGATATTTTTCTTTAAGAACTCCACAACATTCCATGCCTCGTTGTTGGGAAAAGCCACAACTTCAACCCACTTGGAAACATAATCAACAGCATCTAGAATGTAAGTGTTACCACATGGACTCACAAATGGTCCCATGAAGTCGATGCCCCACACGTCAAAAATATCAATCTCAAGAATAGTGGTGAGAGGCATTTCATCCTTCTTGGAAATTCCATCAGCTCTTTGGCACTCATCACACCTCTTAACAAGCTCACTAGCATCTTTATACAGGGTAGGCTAATAAAATCCACAGCTGAGAACCTTTGTAGCAGCTCTCACCCCACCATGATGACCACCGTAGGGCGATGAATGACAAGCATCAAGAATACTCATTTTCTCCTCTTTCGGAACACATCTCCGGATCACACCATCATTGCAAATCTTGAAAAGATATGGCTCGTCCCAATAATAATCCGAGCTGTCCCGTTTAAGTTTTTTCCTTTGGTTATAAGAGAGCTCACTTGAGATAATGTCGGTCACAAGAAAGTTAGCCACATCGGTGAACCAAGGGATACCATTCAAAGACACGGAGAGGAGTTGTTCATCCAGAAACGAATCATTAATTTCGAGGCCATCATGGGGCCTCCTCTTCCAAGTGGGACAAGTGGTCCACCACTTGATTCTCACTCCCTTTTTGATAAATTATTTCAAGGTCAAACTCTTGAAGAAAAAGAACCCATCTCATCAACCTAGCCTTAGAGTCCTTTTTGGTCATCAAGTAACGAAGTGTCGCGTGATCGGTGTGCACAATCACTTTGGCACCCAAAATAACTAGCATCGCACATGAGCTCAAATGGTAAGATCCAATTGGGTGAAGTAATGATGGGAGGGGTTGTCCATTTGTACTTGAGAAGCTCAAAAGCTTTCATGCAATCATCATTGAACACAAACTTTGCATCCTTTTCCAACCACTTGCACAAAAGGTTCACCACTTTTGAGAAATCCTAGATGAATCTTCGGTAGAACCCCGCGTGCCCAAGAAAGCTCTCAACTCCCTTGACGAAAGTAGGAGGGAATTTTGAAATCACTTCAATCTTCTCTTTTTCTACTTCAATACCGTTCTTTGAGATCTTATGGCCGATGACAATGCCCTACTCGACCATAAAGTGGTATGTTTCCCAATTAAGCACTAGGTTGGTATCTTCACATTTGGCCAACACTTTGTCAAGATTATTCAAGAATTATTCAAAGGAATCCCCCACAACACTGAAGTCATCCATGAACACTTCGAGTAATTCCTCCACCATATCCGTAAATATTGCCATCATACACCGCTGAAAGGTAGCCGGTGCATTACATAAACCAAACGGCATCTGTGAGAATACAAGTGTGCCATACGGACAGGTGAAGGTGGTTTTCTCTTGGTCTTCCGGAGCAATAAGAATCTGGTTGTACCCTGAGTACCTATCCAAAAAGCAGTAGTAGGCACGCCCGCAAGTCTATCCAACATTTGTTCAAGAAAGGGCAATGGAAAATGGTCTTTGCGGGTCACTTTGTTCAGCTTTCTGTAATCCATGCATACCCTCAAACCGGTTATAGTTCTAGTGGGGATTAATTCATTTCTATCATTCTTGATCACAGCCGTACCCCCTTTCTTTGGCAAACATTGTACCAGCGAAGTCCATGAACTATCTGAAATGGGGTACACAACCCCTGCATCTAGCCACTTGATAATTTCCTTCTTGAGGACCTCTTTCATGGCCTCATTCAACCTCCTTTGATGTTCCACGGAGAGTTTGGCATCATCCTCTAGTATAATTTTGTGCAT
This sequence comes from Nicotiana knightiana, assembly GCA_005239525.1. NCBI lineage: Eukaryota > Viridiplantae > Streptophyta > Magnoliopsida > Solanales > Solanaceae > Nicotiana > Nicotiana knightiana. The sequence goes on along the minus strand of ML418398.1, from coordinate 31,318 downwards.
GCAAAAGGCGGGGCTTATACCCCGAATGTCAGCCAAAGTCCATCCAATTTCCTTTTTCCTTCTTTGAAGCACCGCAAGGGTGGAGTCTACTTGCATTTTAGTCAAGCACGAAGAAAGAATAACAGGTAATATAGAATAAGGGCCTAGGAATTCATAACTGAGGTGTGGAGGCAACGACTTCAACTCCAATGTTGGTGGTTCCTCGATTGAGGTCTTTGTTGGTGGAGATTTCCAGTTTCCCACATCCAAGGAAAGTTTACGGGTCCCATATGAGTAGGATCCCACTCCTTGCAAGTTATTTGCACATTCAACAAAGAGTTCCTTCTCATCATCCTCATGGTTTAACAACACAGCTTCCAAAGGGTCCTCCACATTGATCATCGCACTCGTGTCATCAACAATCACCTCCATTACATGATCCACAAAAGAGCAAACTTCGTTGCTATTAGGTTGCCTCATTGACTTGCACATGTGGAATACAACTTTCTCATCGCCCACCCGGAAGGTGAGCTCCCCTGCTTCCATATCGACCAACGACTTCCCTATTCCTAGGAAAGGTCTCCCCAGTATGATCGGCACCTCAAAGTCAACTTCATAGTCGAGAATCACTAAGTCTGCTGGCAGAATAAACTTGTCAACCCTTACTAGAACATCATTAATAATCCCAAGCAGCCTCTTCATTGGCCTATCCACCATTTGTAATCTCATGGAAGTAGCTCTCGGTTGCCCAACACCCAATGTTTTTAACACCGAATATGGCATCAAATTAACACTTGCTCCTAAATACACAAGGCTTTTGCAAAATCGGCACTACCAATGGTGCATGGAATTGTAAAGGCACCGGGATCTTCTAGCTTTGGAGCCATAGAGTTCACAATGGAACTCACTTGATGAGTCATTTTGATGGTCTCACAATTCATAGATCTCTTCTTTGTTACCAAGTCCTTCATGAACTTGGCATATCCCGACATTTTCTCTAGAGCTTCCACCAATGGCACATTGATGGACAAACTTTTCATCATATCAATAAACTTCTTGAATTGATTTTCATTGTTTTGCTTGGCAAGACTTTTAGGATACGGTGGAGGAGGCCTTGGCAAAGGATCCTTGGCTTTTGGCACTACCGTTTCCGGTATGTCTATTACGTGTTCCCTAGACGTGTTCACATAATTTTGAGTCTCCTCCAAGTTTTCATCAATATCGATCCTCACTTCATCATTCACATTCTCATTCTCATCATTGGCTTGAATCTCCTCATCTTCTTGCAACACAACATCATCACTCACAATCTTCTTTGGATTAGAGGTACTTGCATCTCCACCTCTACATCTTCTTGTGGTCACCTCCATAGCATGGTCGGTATTGTTCCCACTCTTCGGGTTTACTACTGTATCACTTGGTAGTGCCCCTAAGGGAGAGTGTTCAATTCTTGAGAAATTTGACCCTTTTTTACTTCCAAGTTGCAGATAGAAGTTTTATAGGAGGCTATTTGGCGTCGGAGTCGGAATTCCTTACCATAATTTGATTGAACATACTCTATATCCGCCCCATATTATTGTTTGAAGAACTTTTCCCTTGAGACGGATATGGAGGCTGATTGTTGGGTTGTTGATACATCGGGTGCCTTTGAAAGCCTGACCCTCGATTACCTTGGTTATTATTATTCCAACCCCCTTGGTTTCCATTTCCACCCTAATTACCTTGGTTATTTCCTTGATTCACCCCAGTCTTGGTTGTTGTTCCCCCAATTGTTCGGATTGTTGTTGTTTCCACTATTCCAATTCCCTTGGCCTCGGTTTCCCCAGTTTTGATTAGTCCCTTGTGATATCCATTGTTGATTTGGAGCATTGCTCCGTTGTCCTTGGTAGTTCTTGGCATATAACACTTCCTCACTTTGATCATCACAAGAATCATCTTGATTGTAACCACTGCCACTTTGCTCATATTGATCTTGATTGTTTTGCACTTGTTGACCATGTTGTCTCCTCTTGTTGACCATTAGATTCACCCCTTCCATGGCGTTTACTTGCTTTGGCCCTGAACTTGTTGAAGTTGAGCCTTTGCTAGCAGATTCATAGTGGTTGTCAACTCCTCTATAGCTTTTCCGTGATCATGAAGTTCCTTGTGAAGGTGGATGACATTAGGGTCACCTTGCGGAATATTTCCCCGAATTTGCCAAGTTGAGGAGGTGTAAGCCATCTCATCTAATATGTCACATGCATCGGCATAAGGCACTTTCATGAAATTTCCCCCTGCTAGCTGATTCACCACGCACTGGTTGGTTGTGTTGATACCCCTATAAAATATTTGCTGGATCATTACTTCAGTCATATCATTGTTGGGGAACTCTTTTACCATTGTCCGGTACCGCTCCCAGATTTCATGTAAGGGTTCATTTGGCGCTTGTTTAAAGGCTAAGATCTCATCCGGTAATATTTCCATATGACTCGGAGAGAAAAACTTTGCTATGAACTTATCAACCAACTCATCCCAAGTGTTGATGGAATGGTTGGGTAGTATCTCGAGCCAATCCAAAGCTTTTCCTCTGAGTGAAAATGGGAAAAGTCCCAATCTCAGAGCGTCCTTAGATACATTCGTCTATTTGCTCCCCCAGCATGTGTCTACAAAACCTTTGAGATGCTTATATGCGTTCTGATGGGGAACTCCGGTGGAGAAACCCATTTGCTCCAATAAAGTCAGCGTTACATTGGTTATTTGAAAATTGCCCGCCCGAATCAGCGGTGGGACAATTGCACTTGTGTAGCCTTCATTGGGTGGCACCTGGTGTGCTTCCCTTGGAGGAAGGGGGGGAGGTTTGGCACGTTTTCATTAGCCTAGAGGCCTCTTCCATGGACTTGAGGTTCTAGATTAACCTCATCCGCATTATTGTCATCTACCCCCTCCCCCAAAGGAATATCTCCGGGAGCATCATTAAGAGACATTTGGTACCTGAGGCAATTGACACACAAAATTTAGAAAAACGGAAGGAAAGAAAAACAAAACACAGAAATAGTTAGATAGATAGCTAAAACCGTCTAACTCCCCGGCAACGGCGCCAAAAATTGATCGGTTCCAAACCTAAACTACTATAGAGTAGCGAGGATGGTTGATGAAGTTTTACCCAACAAGGTCGAGATCGATTTTCACATGGAGTTAATTGATTTGGATTTAGGTATCTATCTAATTCTAAATGTGTGTGTTGTTCCTAATTGCACTTCCAAACATGATTGTGATTGATTCTGCTTTTAAATTCTATACTATAGTATGCTAAGAGTAAGCTAAGTACACTATTTTTGGTGATAATGTTCTAGAGTTAAAAGGCACTAGGGTAGTGACTTCCGCCTAGGTGGATATCTAACGGGTATCGAGAATCTAGGGCAAGATTGTTTTACTTGGGGTCATAATATAACCATCACACATAAGTGCTCACTCTATTCCTCTCGGTAGTTTGAGTGACTTTGCCCGATTTGGCTTTCTTAAGTCCAAATGCGTGCTCATGCAATACAAATGATATTAGCTCAAGTCGGGTATTACTAACTCTAGGTTTAACCATTTAATTGGGGCTATCAATCTCTTGAGTTCACCCCAATTCCTTGTTAGCCTAATGTTTCTAGACTTAGTCCCTCTTTCTCAAGAAGAGCCTAAGTCATAAAGGCTTAAATCAGTGTTTGCAACTACTAATTCTACAACTCTAGTCTGAATTAGGCTAAATATCACTAACCCATAAATAATTAAGCCCTAAAATTCAAGACCCAAAAAATACCCACACTAAGGTTGGGCCACAACCCTAGCTTTGGAGTTTAGCTACTCATAATAACAACAGAAATCAAAGAGAAAGATGAAATATAATCTATAATGTCAAAGTAAAAGATGAAAATCTAAAGTTTAAAGGTAAATATACTACAAAATTTCCCAAAAAGGGAAAAAACCAGTTGCTCACGTGCTCTGCCAAAACTAAACTTAACCTAAAATTGACAAAAAGGTCTATTTATACTAATCTAAAATTTTTGGGCAAAAATACCCTTGCGGATTTTTCGCGGATGCGTAATTCTTACCCCGTCCGCGTTTCTTCACAACTGGGACTGGGCTGAGCTTCATTTCATGGACCGCGCAATATTCACCGCGTCCGCGTGAGTGTCTTTTGCGGCTGCGTAATTATAACGCGGACTGCCCTTCTCATTCTTGCATAAATTGTGAACTCTCTGAACTATGGCAAATGCGGTCCGTGGAATTCCGACCGCGTTCGCGCCAGTAACTTCACGGCCGCTTATTTCTGCCGCTCTCACCACTCATGTCTGTTCCCAAAAATCACTTCTCTGAATCTTCACTTCGCGGTCCGCGATTTAATGGTTGCCTCAGCGTTCACACTTACGTGGCCACACTTTTATGTCACGGTCCATGTTCTTCTCCCAGCCTTGGATTTGTGCAAGTTTGACTCCTTTATGAGTTTATTATGTCTTCTTTGGATCCTTTTGAACAAACCTTGCAAGCAAGCACATTAAGTTAGTTTGTGGGAATATCTTCACGCTTTTTTGGCCCAAAACCTAAGTAAAAGAGAGCACATAACAGGCTAAAATCCCTACTTATCAGTTAGCACACGTCAAACTTCCTAATGTTCTTAAACATTTCAAAAATATTCGGGGCATTACACTTAGAAACTGAGAAGCGGGGCAAAATTAAAAAAACAATGTGATTTTGAATTTGTAGCAATATCGTTAAGCAAAGATAAGTCACAGTTGGTACGTACTCCTAGCATTATTGTGTAAGTTATTTGTAATAAACCTAGGAATATTGCATAGATCAAGAACACCATAAAAATGAGATAATATGTATACCTATTAAGCCGTCTTGTTCATCAATGCGGAAGCCTTCCAGAAGGCATAAGCGTTCCTACAGTTGACAGTTGAATGAATGAGCTATTTTCTTAAGGTTGAGGAGATGAGAGGGGATCTAACCACATATTTTATAGGTATCAAACCTTTACCTAATGAACCTCTCCATAACACGCATCATTAGATCTTCAAATTACTGCTAGCCTACTATTTAATCCAAAAATAATTTCAGAATAAAACAATTAAATTTATATTTAATAAGATCACTAATAATCAGTTTAAATTAGATCGTAGTTGAATAAATCACTTGGCGAGACTAAATAAGTAATAAACCCTGATAATAATGCTATTAAAATGTCACGACCCCAAAAACCACCCTGGTCGTGACACTAGGCTAGCCAATTCACTACGTATAGCATAAAGGAACTTTTCATTTAATTCATTACTAATATGATGTTTCATAAAATTTCTGTATAAGCATTTCAAAATAAGTAAAGATAGGTAAAACATTTAAACACATCTCGATCCCAGAGTCACCAGTCATGAGCAACTAATTAAAGAAAATACAAAATTGATATTGTCTCCTTAATACAAGATAACTCTGAGAATAGAAATACTAAAGAAATAGGAAGGAGAAAGTCAAGGCTACGGACACCGTGCAGCTACCTCGCAAATCTCCGGTATGCTCCGAAAAGGGAAAGATCAACTCTTACTCTGCCCTGACACCTGAATCTGCACACAAGGTGCAGGGAGTAACGTGAGTACGCCAACTCAGTAAGTAACAAATTATAACTAAAGACTGAGTGCAGTGACAAACATTTAAAATAAAATAAATCTCGTAACATAAAAACCTCGGTGGAAGTAACAAGATCAAAGCAGTAATTAAATTCTTAACATCTCGTAAAACTCCAGTTTCAATGAAAGTTGTTTAAAATGTTTGTTCAACATTCTCTAGAGGCTCAATACAAAAGAAGAGTGAAAGCAGTAATTTCATAAAACAAGCCCCTTGGGCGAAGTATCACTCATATATAGCACCTCGGGCAGCCTTTCGGTCACTCGTGACTCAACTATCACCAATCAACACTCACACTCAGCACTCGCGCTGAAAAGGTACCTTATAATAATCGCTTCAGCGTGCAACCCGATCCGTAAATATATAGTCGACTGCGCTCACTAGGGGTGTGCACACTCCGGAGGGGCTCCTATAGCCCAAGCGCTATATCGCTGCGGCGTGCAGCCCGACCCAATATCATTGCAGCGTGCAACCCGATCCATCATATCACTACGACGTGCATCCCGATCCATAACTATCTTCACAATCAAGCTCTCGGCCTCATCAGTCATCATCCTCACAAGCCACTCGGGCATTTCAGTACAACTCAGGGGACTCAGCCTAAAATAGAATGATGAACAAGGTTTAATAGTAAACATGTATAAATCATGACTAAGAATATATTTTCTAATCAAAAACAGTGTGAGGACAATAGAAAAATACCCCCGAGGGTCCAAACAGTACGACACAAGGCCCCAAACATGGCATTCATCCCAAGTTAACATAATCATTTCTAAAACACATGGGAATCATACAAAATTTATCAAATACGCAACTCTACAGTATCCACGGAACGGACCAAGTCACAATCCCTATCGGTGCACGCCCACACACCCATCACCTAGCATGTGTGTCACCTCATTTATCAAAATAGTACGAAATTTCGGGGATTCATACCCTCAAGTCTGGATTTACAATTGTTACTTACCTCAAACCGGATGAAAATCTATCCGCGATGCCCTTGCCGCTCGACTCGGTCTCAGTCGCCCCGAATCTATTCAGAATTAGATTCATAACATCAATATAGGCTAAAGGAACAAAACACATGCAAAAATAATCAAATTACATAAAAAAATCCCGAAATTGGCCAAACCCGACCCCCGGGCCCACGTCTCAGAATCCGATGAAATCACATCACCAAAATCTTCATACTATCACGAGTCCATGCATACAAAATTCATCAAAAACAAACTTCGTTTGATACCTCAATCACCCAATTCTTACTCCCAAGTTCCAAGCCTTAATCCCCCAATTTTCATCCTTAAATCCCCCAAATTTCATGCTTAATCTACTAGAAATCATCATAGAATTGAGTATTGAGTTCACTAGAAATCATCATAGAATTGAGTATTGAGTTCAAAAGCATTACCTCAAAGTGATTCTCCTTGAATCCCTCTTCAAAATCCCTCAAAAAGATCCAAGTCCGAACACAAATGGTGGAAAATAACCCAAATTTCGCGAAGGCTTGAATTTATATGGTCTGCCCAGCTAAACCGTATATGCGGTCACTTCCACCGCATATGCGCAACCACTTCTGCGGTCTAATCAACCGCACCTGCGGTTTTCACTTAAATACCCAGGACCGCATCTGCGCCCCAATCACCCCACCTGCAATCCCGAAGAAGCGTCCACCTAACCATATGTGCGGTTCTTCTCCTCATGGCCTAATTCTGCATCTGCGGCTCCCCTACCGCATTTGCAACCTCGCACCTACGGTCCCCTATCCGCAGATGCAGAAACATGAGAAACATTGCACCAGCAGCCATTCTGCTGCATTTTTTCAAATTCAAACCTTCCGATGACCATCCGAAATCACCCCGAGCCCCTCGGGGCCTCAACCAAAAATACCGACACGTCACATAACGTCACACAAAATTAGTTGAACCCTCGAAACACTCAAAACCACGTCAATACACCAAATTACCTTCTGATTCAAGCCTAAGGATTTCTAAACTTCCGAAATTCGCTAATGATGCTGAAACTAACCAAACCACGTTCGAATGAACTGAAACTTTGCACACACATCACAAACGACATTACGAACCTATTTCAACTTCCATAATTCCATTCCAACCCTGATATCTAATTTTCCACTGACGACCGGAAATCGCCAAAGATCCAGTTTTGCCAATTCAAGCCTAATTTTACCACGGACCTCCGAATAACATTCCGAACATGCTCCTGAGTCCCAAAGCACCTAACGAAGCTATCCGAACCATAAAACCCAAATTTCGAGATCAGTTACCTATAAGTCAACTTCCGATTGACTTTTCCCACTAAATAACCAACTTAAAAGACTAAGTGTCTCATTCTCTCCACAATCATTGTGAACCCAAGCCAACCAACCCAACACAGCATAAAAGAGCTGAACCACACATAATCAAGCAGAAATGGGGGAAACAGGGCTAAAACTCTAGGAACGACCGGTCGGTTTGTTACATTATCCCCCTCTTAAACAAACGTTCATCCTCGAACGGGTCTAGAAACATACCTGGAGTCTCAAATAGGTGTGGATATCTGCTCTGCATCTCCCACTAGGTCTCCCAGGTGTCCTCCTATACCAGATGCCCTCTCCACTGCACCTTAACTGAAGCTATATCCTTTGACCTCAACCTTCAGACTTGTCGACCTAAAATAGTTACTGGCTCCACCTCATAAGTCATACCACCCTCAAGATAAACAATGCTGAAGTCTAAAACATGATACGGGTCACCTACATACTTCCGAAGCATGGAAACATGAAACACTGGATGCATACATGACAAGTTGGGTGGCAAAGAAAGTCTATAAGCCACTTCCCTTACCCTATGAAGAACCTCAAAAGGTCCAATGGATCGGGGGCTCAACTTGCCCCTCTTCCTAAACGAATCACACCCTTCATGGGCGATACCTTCAGCAGAACCGTGTCTCCAGCCATGAAAGATACATCCTGTCCGCATAGCTCTTCTGCCTATACTGCACTGTGTGAAGCCACTCCTGAATCAACTTCACCTTATCTAAAGCATACTGCACCAAATCTGTACCCAAGAGTCTAGCCTCACCCAGCTCAAACAAACCGACCGGATATCTACATCTCCTCCTATATAAAGCCTCGTACAGAGTCATCTGAATACTCGACTGATAACTATTATTACATGCAAACTCCACGAGTGGTAGAAACTGGTGCCATGAACCCCCAAAATCAATGACACAAGCGCGCAACATGTCCTCCAGTATCTGAATAATGCGCTCAGCATGCCCGTCCATCTGAGGATGAAAATGTGTGCTCAACACAACCTGAGTACCCAACTCCCTCTGCACGGTTCCCCAAAACTGCAATGTGAACTGAGCACCTCTATCAGAAATGATGGAAACTGGAACACCATGCAGCTGAACAACTCCCGGATATAAATCTCAGCTAACCGCTCCAAAGAGTAAGTAGTACCAGCAGGAATGAAGTGCGCGGACTTGGTCAGCCGATCCACAATAGCCCAAATAGCATCGAACTTCCTCAAAGTGCGTGGGAGCCCAACTACAAATTCCTTGGTGATCCGCTCCCACTTCCGTTCCAGAATATCCAACCTCTGATGCAATCGACCTGGTCTCTGGTGCTCATATTTGACCTGCTGACAGTTGAGACACCGAGCTACAAATCAAACAATATCCTTCTTCATCTGCCTCCGCTAATAATGTTGTCTCAGAACATGATACATCTTCGCGGCGCCCGGATGGATGGAATACTGCGAGATGTGGGCCTCCTCAAGAATCAACTCCTGAAGCCCATCAACATTAGGCATGCATATCTGACCTTGCATCCTCATCACACCATCATCACCAATAGCTACATCCCTGGAATCACCTCGCCGGACCCTATCCTGAAGAACGAGCAAGTGTGGGTCATCATATTGGCACTCTTTGACTACGCACGACAATACCCGACTGGGCTCCGATATATCTAATCTCACAAGCTTTCCCGCTAAGGCTTGCCCGCTAAGGCTTGAACATCAAGTGCTAAAGGTCTCTCTACTGCTGGAAGATATGATAGACTCCCCAAACTCTCAGCTCGACGACTCAAAGCATCGGCCACTACATTGGCCTTCCCTAGATGGTATAGAATAGTGATATCATAGTCCTTAAGAAGCTCCAACCATCTCCGCTGACGCAAATTCATATCCTTCTTCTTGAACAGATGCTACAGACTACAATGCCTATCCTCGAGGCATCAAAATACACGGTATAAGAACCTGAAGTTGATGGCAACACTAACATTGGAGTTGTGGTCAAAGAAACCTTGAGCTTCTGAAAGCTCTCCTCACACTCGTCCGACCACCTGAATGGAGCATCTTTTTGGTTCAATTTGGTCAAGGGCAAAGCAATAGAAGAAAACCCCTCCACAAAGCGATGGTGATAGCCCGCCTAACCAAAGAAGCTCCTAATCTCTGTAGTTGAGGACGGTCTGGGCCAACTCTTAACCGCCTCTATCTTCTTCGGATCTACCTTAATACCTTCACTAGTCACCACGGGCCCTAAGAAAGCTACTGAGCCAAGCCAAAACTCACACTTGAAGAATTTTGCATAAAGCTTATCCTCCCTCAATCTCCGCAATACAACTCTCAGCTGCTGAGCATGCTCCTCCTGGCTACGAGAGTACACCAGGATGTTATCAATGAACACAATAACGAAGGAATCTAAGTATGGGTGAAATATATTCATCAAATGCATGAACAATGTTGGGGCATTGGTCAGCCCGAAAGACATCACTAAAAACTCATAATGGCTATAACAAGTCCTGAAAGCCGCCTTAGGAGTATCCGCATCCCGAATCTTCAGCTGATGATACCCGAATCTCAAATCAATCTTAGAGAACACCCTGGCTCCCTGAACTTGGTGAAACACATCATCAATACGAGGCAAAGGATACTTATTCTTGACTGTAACCTTGTTCAACTGCCTGTAGTCAATACACATTCTCATGGAACCATCCTTCTTCTTCACAAATAACACCGGTGCACCCCAAGGTGACACACTAGGGCGAATAAACCCCTTATCTAGAAGTTCCTGAAGCTGCTCTTTCAATTCCTTCAACTCTTCCGGTGCCATACGATACGATGGAATAGAAATAGGTTGAGTGCCTAGCACCAAGTCAACACCAAAATCAATATCCCTCAGAAAAGCCAAATACGATATGCACCCTTTCTCCATCATACGCTGAACCTTCAGGTATGAAATCACTATACTAGGCACATAATCAACTTAAACTCTCTATTAAACTCTCGGAAATGCCGGTATCGCTAATGTCACGGTCTTAGCATGACAATCTAGACCAACATGACATGGAGAAAGCCAGTCCCTGCCCAATAACAGAACCACTTCGGTCTCCAAACCCCCAATAGATACACACATGACCGATACACGCGGTCCACAACAATAGTATCGTCCACCGGAGTCGACACATGAACAGATGTAACTAAGGACTCACAGAGAATATCCAGAAAATGAGCAAAATATGACGAAACATAGGAATATATGGAGCCAAGATCAAATAAGACCGAAGCATCTTGGTGACAAACTGAAACAATACCTGTAATCATGACATCTGAGGCCATAGCATCTGGTCTGGCTGGAAGTGAATAAAAATGATCCTGGCCTCCACCTGATCGACCTCCCACTCTAGGGCGGCCTCTAGCTGTCTGACCTCCACCCCTAGCTGCCTGGACCGGTGGTGAAGTAATTGGAGATGAAGTCGAGGGCTGACCCCTCTGCTGAGATGGACCCCCAAGAAGACGAGGACACACCTTCCTCATATGCCCAAACTCTCCATACTCGTAACAACTCCCTGGTGCAGGGAAGGGAACTGAAGGGAACCCCTAGCACCGGATAACTAATAGAAGCACCTGGCATGGAGGAACCCTGAGCTGATAGTGCACGGGATGTGCTCTCGGCTGGAAGGGCACTGAATGATGAGCTTCCCGTATGAGAACTGCAAGAGCCATGTCTCGATGTTGCACCACTATAAGTTGGACGAGCTGGCAGAGTAGGCCTAAATGGGCGGCCTCTGCTATGCTGAAACTGACCCTTGGAGGGAAAACTACCAAAGTTGCCATATCCTCGGGGCCTCTTGGCCTCCCTCTCATCTCGCTCTTGGCGACGAACTGATTCAATATCTTGGAAAATATCAACAACCTGCTCAAAAGTAGCACCCGATACCCTATCTCTAGTCATAAGAATACGAAGCTGATATGTGAGGCCATCCACAAACCTCATGATCCTCTCTATCTCTCTGTAGGGACCAACCAAATAGCATGAAGGGATAGCTCTGAAAATCTCATCTCATACTGCGTCACAGTCATATCCTCCTGGCACAGCTGCTCAAACTGCCTGCACAGCTGCTCTCTGCGGGACTGTGCTACATACTTCTTTAGGAAGAGAGTGGAAAATTGTTGCCAGGTAAGGGGCGCTGCATCAACATGCCTACGCATCTCATAACACTTCAACCAAGTAAAATCAGCTCCTGAAAACTAGAAAGTAGTAAATGAGACCCAGTGGTCTTTAATATGCGTGATGTACGAATCATCCTCTAACACTTGTCCAAGAACCCCTGGGCATCCTCACCCTCGGTGCCACTGAAAGTCGGAGGCTGAAGTCTACCAAATCTCTCCAATCTACCCTGCTTGTCATCAGGCATGACTGGAATCACATAGTCCTGAACAGGTGCAACCGGCTGGGCTAGAGGTGCCTCCGGTGTCTGAAGTCCCTGAATAACTTGCTCAGGTGTACGGGCAGCAGGAGTCTGAGTGCCTCCCCCGGCCTGAGAAGTAGATGTTGTAGTAGAACCATCGACCACCTGTGCCATACTGGTGCACACGGTCAAAATCTGAGCGAAGGTCTCCTAAAGACCTAGAATGACAATAGGAGCTGCCGGTGCCTGGGCTGGTCCTGCTGGAACATCTGCAGCTAGGGCCTGATCTAATAGGTGGGTCTATGGGTACAACCCCGACTACTGCGCGGGCTGCACCTCTACATTTACCACGGCCTCGACCCCTCGTGGGTCCAGTGGGCGGCTGATCATCCTGCCCGGTAACACGTTTACTCACTATCTGTGAGAGAATGAAACAACAGAAGTTTAGATACCACAATCAACAGATTCGCACGACAAGAATTCAAGAATGTGAGATTTTTTCTAAGGGTTCTGCAGCCTCTCGAAGATAAGCACAAACGTCTCTGTACCGATCCACAAACTCTACTAAACCTGCTCATGACTTGTGAGTGCTATGTAACCTAGGCTCTGATACCAACATGTCACGACCCTAAAACAACCGAGGACGTGATGACCCCTATCGTGACACTAGGCTAGCCAATTCACTACGTAGAGCATAAAGGAAATTTTCATTTAATTCATTACTAATCTGTTGTTTCATAAAATTTTCGTATAAGCATTTCAAAATAAGTAAAGATAGTTAAAACATTTAAACACATCCCGGTGTCAGAGTCACTAGTCATGAGCAATTAAAAGAAAATACAAAACCGATAATGCCTCCTTAATAGAAGATAAGTATTAGAATAGAAATACTAAAGAAATAGGAAGGAGAAAGGCAAGGCTGCGGACACCGTGCAGCTACCTCGCAAATCTCCGGTATGCTCCGAAAAGAGAAAGATCAGCTCTCACTCTGCCCTAGCACCTGAATCGCACACAAGGTGCAGGGAGTAACGTGAGTACGCTAACTCGGTAAGTAAAAAATTATAACTAAAGACTGAGTGCAGTGATGAGCCTTTAAAATCATATAAATCTAGTAACATAAAAACCTCAGTTGAAATAACTAGATCAAATCAGTAATTAAATTCCGAATATCTGGTAAAACTCCAGTTTCAATGAAAGTTTTTTAAAACATTTGTTTAACATTCTCAATAGAGGCTCAGTATAAAAGAAGAGAGAAAATAAAAATTTAATAAAACAATCCCCTCGGGTGAAGTATCACTCATATATAGCCCCTCAGGCAGCCTCTTAGTCACTCGTGACTCAACTATCACCAATCAACGCTCACACTCAGCACTCACGCGCAATATGTACCTTATAATAACCGCTGCGGCGTGCAAACCGATCCGTAAATATATATAGGTCGACAGTGCTCACTGGGGTGTGCAGAGTCCGGAGGGGCTCCTACAGCCCAAGCGCTATATCGCTGCAGCGTGCAGCCCGACCCAATATCGTTGTGGCGTGTAGCTCGATCCATCATATCGCTGCGGCGTGCAGCCCGATCCCATATATATATATATATATATATATATATATATATATATATGTATATATATATATATATGTATATATATAACATGTTGCAAGGTGCAGCCCCGATCCATAACTATGCTCACAATCCGGCTCTCGGTCATCCATCATATCGCTGCGGCGTGCAGCCCGATCCCATATATGTATATATATATATATATATATATGTATATATGTGTATATATATATATATATATATGTATATATGTGTGTATATATATATATATAACATGTTGCAAGGTGCAGCCCCGATCCATAACTATGGTCACAATCCGGCTCTCGGTCTCACTCAGTCATCATCCTCACAAGCCACTCGGGCATTTCAGTACAACTCAGGGACAACCCAAAATATCTTTCCCATATTTAAAATAGAATGATGAACAATATTTAACAGTAAACATGTATAAATCATGACTGAGAATATATTTTCTATCAAAAACAGTGTGAGGGCAATAGAAAAACACCCTTGAGGGTCCAAACAGTACGGCACAAGGGCCCAAACATGGCATTCAGCCCAAGTTAACAGAATCATTTCTAAAACACATGGGAATCATATATAATTTATCAAATACGCAGCTCTACAGTTGCCACGGGATGGACCAAGTCACAATACCTACCGGTGCATGCCCACGCACCCATCACCTAGCATGTGCGTCACCTCATTTATCAAAATATTATGAAATACTGGGGTTTCATACCCTCAGGTCTGGATTTACAATCGTTACTTACCTCAAACCGGATGAAAATCTACTCCGCAATGACCTTGCCACTCCACTCTGCCTCAAATCGCCCCGAATCTATTCAAAATCAGATTCATAACATCAATATACGGTATATGAACAAAACCCATGCGAAAATAATCGAATTTCATCAAAAATTCCGAAATTGGCCAAACTCGACGCTCGGGCCCACGTCTCAGAATCCGATGAAAATCACATCACCAAAATCCTTATCCTCTCACGAGTCCATGCATACCAAATTCATCAATAACTAACTTCATTTGACCCCTCAATCACCCAATTCTTACTCCTAAGTTCCAAACCCTAATCCCCCAATTTTCACCCTTAAATCCCCCAAATTTCATGCTTAATCTACTAGAAATCATCATAGAATCGAGTATTGAGTTCAAAAGCATTACCTCAAAGTGATTCCCCTTGAATTCCTCTTCAAAATCCCTAAAAAAGCTTCAAGTCCGAAAACAAATGGTGGAAAATAACCAAAATTTCGCGAAGGCTTGGATTTATATGGTCTGCCCAGCTAAACCGCATTTGCGGTCACTTCCACCGCACCCGCACAACTGCACCTGTGGTTTTCGCTTAAACACCCAAAACCGCATATGCGCCCCAATCACTGCACTTGCGGCCGCATAGAAGCGTCAACCTCACCGCATCTGCGGTTCTTCTCCTTATGGCCTAATTCCGCATATGTGGTTCCCCTACCGCATCTGCGACCTCGCACCTGCCGTCCCCTATCCGCAGGTGTGGAAACATCAGAAACATTGCACGAACAACCATTCTGCTATATTTTTCCAAGTCTAAGCCTTCCGATGACCATCCGAAATCACCCCGACCCCTTCGGGGCCTCAACCAAAAATACCAACATGTCACATATCATCACACAAACTTAGTCGAACCCTCGGAACACTCAAAACCACTTCAATACACCAAATTGCCCTCGGATTCAAGCCTAATGATTTCTAAACTTCCGAAATCCGCTAACGATGCTGAAACTAACCAAACCATATCTGAATGACCTGAAATTTTGCACACACATTACAAACGACATTACGAACCTATTCCAACTTCCGGAATTCCATTCCGACCCAGATAGCTAATTTTCCACTGCCGATCGGAAATCACCAAAGATACAATTTCGCCAATTGAAGCATAATTCTACCATGGACCTCTGATTAACATTCCGAACACGTTCCTGAGTCCCAAATCACCTAATGAAGCTATCCGAACCATAAAACCCAAATTCCGAGATCGTTTACCTATAAGTCAACTTCTGGTTGACTTTTCCCAATAAATAACCAACTTAAGAGACTAAGTGTCTCATTTCTCTCAACAATCACTCCGAACCTGAGCCAAGCAACCCAACACAAGATAAAATAGTTGAACCATACATAATGAAGCAGAAATGGGGGAAACATGGCTAAAGCTCTCGGAACGACCGGTCGGGTCGTTACATAAAGTAGTCAAGAAAAGGAAAGAATAATCTTGTTGATATTGTTTATGAGCCACAATGCCGCAAAATAAATATTAATTGTCCAGTTTGACAAGAGAGAAATGCAATAAATTATGATAATGAGTGAGTAGAACGAAGTCAGAATGAATTACAGGTGCGAAAAGTGAATATATTTAAAGCCTAAGCCTAACACTCATATCCCTAGTCAAACTCCCATACGTTGTTCTAGGTGGTTAATGACTACGAGATACTCGCTGGCAGCGTCGGGCGTAGTGGATATGAGTAGATCCCGAATATATTGGATGCGGTTGAAGACCAAAAAAGACTCTGAATTACAGCTTCATCAGTGGATCCCCGGAGGCGTCCTTTATAGTGCTTCACTGATGTGTTGCTTCCATCTCCCCGGGCGAAAACATATCCTATGCAATATCATATCCCCATATAAACTAGCCATGTGTCGAGCCAGATTTTACCAATATACCTACACCAATACATGAAGTGATTCATCCCCAATAAGAAATCCAACAGATAATTAAACAACTCAAGTCATGTCCACCAACTATATCTATTTAGCTCATTTTATAAACTACAATAATTTAATTAACATTACTGATATTAAATTTTACCCTCATGATTTCGATTTAACCTTTGTGGGTTAATATGTCTTATAATATATTTTTAAGGTATTGTTTATAGGATATCTTCCTGAATTATTACTTCACGACATGTTTTAAACATCAATTTACATTCTTCATTGCATTTTTTAAAACTATTATTATAGATATTTTATGCAAGTACTTTTATTTTTGTAATACAAGTATTTTTAATTGATTCTAGAATTTATAATTGTTAAATATTTGTTAACTATTTTTTTAAAAATATTTATGGGCGTCCAGTTGGTCAAACTAGGTATTTGTATTTGTTATAATACTTTATGCATATTTTATGATATTTTATATCATTTCATATAATAGCATTTGCATTTTTATATCATTTACATATTATTCATAATAATAGCCTGTATTTTCATAATAATTATATTTATTATGTTATTTAGGTCAAATATTATTTTTAAATTTAAAAATCATAATTTACTATTTTAAATTCCTTAATTTTATAAATGAAATTTTTATATGTTTTTTAGTTATTTTTATAATTTATTCTGATTAGTTTTATGTGTTTCAAAATCTGGCCCAATAATGGACCAAAATTTGGGCCAAAACACAAATGCCAATAACTCCAAGCCCAACCAGACGACTCCTCACTCTTGCCCAACCAAAACTGACCTCCACCCATTACACCGGACCCGACACCCCCTTTAAATCTCAGCCGTTGATCTCAAATGATCAACAACTCATGGCTCCCCCCCTCTTTTCTTATCTAGACAAACCCCTAAACCAAATACCATTTCCTCTCTTACCCGCCACCTCTTATCTCTATCTCGCGATGAACCCTAGTTGTCACAAAGCCTTCTCGCCCTTTCCCTTTTATTCCCTACAAATCAAAGATTCTTTTACCTTTATTGGGTACCTACCACTCAAACAAGGTAATATTTGGTATTTCTCTATCTATGAAAGGTGTATTTACTGTGAATTAAGTCCAAATTGACCCGGTCTTGAAGGTTCTACAAAATTCTTACTATGTGCATCAAGGGAGATGGAATATCTTTCCAAATCGCGCACATCTTTATCAATTCCTGTTTGATTGGGGTTTGTGTTGCTCGTTGCCCTACTTCAATTTGAAATTGTTTTGCATGGGTCTTCTCCCTTATTCTGTATGATTGATTTTCTTTCCTTATTTGTTTGAATGTTATCAATACTATATAAACCCCTCCCTAATACCAAGAGGCTGACCTAGGTCACTCATGTTCTCAGACTTATAACTCGCTCATATTGTTTAATGTTCGATGCTCTTTTGATTCTACTTGGTTATACTGTTTGTTTGGTTGATTTATGGCTGGCTAAAACCCAAGGCCATCAGGTACTAATTCTTTAGACCTTTTCCTGACATATGCACTGTGAATTCTGACTTGTCGGGATTCGAGGTCCTGCTGGTACAATTTGGGGCTCTTTAAATCTTTGTTTCTTGCTTTTGTTGCTGATCTGCATGGTTAGTCTCTTTAATTTATATTCTTATGATTTACTTTTAGCTACCATGAATGGCTTACAAATTATGTTCTAAGTCCTGATTTCTTTGTTAAAGCATGCTCATAGGGGAATTCTTGCCGCTATCTCATCTCTTGAAAGTGCTACTGTTGATGTTTCTGTTGAACCATGATTATGTGAGTTTTGTATGTGCAATTAGGTTTAATTAATTTACTAAGTAGGATTATCATTCAAATTGTTGCTTGGTTTGTCCCTTGTGGTGTCTGTTCTACCATGTTATCATACTTGTAAGTTGATCATGGATGAGGATTCATGTTACTTGTTAGGAGACCTCACTTGTGTTCTTTTTCATGTTGAGTCAGACCTTTAGAGTTGCTAACTTTTTCTATACCATTCTTAGTCATTAATAGAACCTGAAATTGGAGATGCTAGTATGTGTATTCATGTGTCTTGAAAATAGTTTTTTTTTGTATTGACAATGAACCTATTTATGAACCTTTAGCTACTCGTTTAGGAAAGATCGATCCATTAGGGTTTCGTAATCTTGTTTAAACTGATAAAAAGTGTAATCAGGAATAGCATACAGGGTTCAATTCATTACTTGTGTTGTTTGGCATTAAATCCTTCTGTTTCGCACTATGTTGATTGGTTATTTTCTATAATATACACTTTCACGAGGACTTAGAAGGTCTACCTCTAAGAATGCATGTCATGTCCACCCTAGTTCCTTAACTTGTCAAGCATATGGTTTGGTAATACCTGCCTTGAGATCAGTCGAGTAATACCTTCAATTGGGCCTCTTTTTACTGCTGCATTGTTATGGTGAAACTTATGGGCCTCACTCGCGTTTCGGGAAACTCTGAAGGCCAAAATGTACTTAGGTTCACTGTGTTTAGTTATCTTGTTCTGGTCCTGTGTCCCATGTATTCTATTTTTTTATTGGTAGTGCAATTATTTTCATTGGTTTGTAAAGAAAATACTGGGAGAGATAGTGAATTGTTCCTGGGATAGCATAATTCTTGCACGCTTGGGTAGATAACATGCCTATAGGTTTAAACATCCTTGATGCTACTTGTCATCGTAAATCATGTTTAATTTCCTAAGTGCTACATGCTATTAGAAAATCATGCCTATAGGAAGTTTATCTATTTCCCACTTCACTTTGAAACCATGTTCTTAGGACATTAACAAATACGAATGAATAAACTGCCTACATAATTTTTCTTATAGACATGCCTATAGGGTCTGTTATGTATTAATTTGCTCTCTTATCTTTACCAATGTCTGGATGCCATATGCTTAAGTCATTACCTTTACAAATCTTGCCTATAAGACCTAATCCATGCTAATTTATTCGACTATCTACTACTATACTTAGAAATCATATCTTATGACTCCACACTTAGGAACCACGCCTATAGGACTTTTATTGTCACGACCAAAAATTTATTAAAGGTCGTGATGGCGTCAGACGCTGCTGTCAAGCAAGCCAACACTAAATAGTTAATTTAATTCTCATTTTAATATCCTCGAAATCATAATTTCCTTCAATTAAATAGTAAATGATGGACATTAAAGAATAAATAAAAATGTTATTAACAATATCAGTACTGAACAACCCATAATTACCCCAAAACCCGGTATCAGAAGTGCATGAGCATCAACTAGAAAATAAAATAAATTACAGCATCTGTCCGGAATACAAATTTGGACAGGGAAGAAAATATAAATACGCTGAAGAAAACTCTGATGGCTGCGGATCGTAACATAAGATGAAGCTCACCTAATTCTCCATATCAACCGCGCCACTGTGCCCACAAGGTCACTAGACATATATGCACCTGCACAACAAAATGTGCATCAAGTGTAGTATGAGTACGTAAATCAACACGTACCCAGTAAGTATCCCGCCTAACCTCGAAGAAGTAGTGACGAAGCATCGACTCCGACCCTCACTGTGGGCTAACAATATAGTATCAATAGTTTATTTAAACATGAATTATATATAATAGCGGGAGGCTTAATAATCAATAAGTAAGTAAATATTTCTTTTATTATTTAGGAAATCTCCATCTCTAGTTTCGTCATTTAACAATTTATATCTCAAGACAATGAAGCAATAGAAAATATTATGAATTCCAAAGATTTATCATGCGCAAATAATGTCGTGGTCGTACGGCCAGCTCCAACATACAAGTATGAATTGTGCACCGCCGAGGATCGAACGATGCGAATATTAGATGCATCTATCTAACCTGCCAAGGCGTTCGGCCTGCTCCACAAAATAAAAACACATTCAAGCAGTCGAATCAAGAATTCATTAAGGAGTAATTATCCAAGGAAATTCCAATTCTCATTTAACGGTCAAGAAAATGAAGTTTAACTTTTTAAAAATTACTTTACCAAATCTGATATGATTTAAGCAATTTAGATTAACAATAAGGTTGCAAACAATGCCAGTATAGCATGATCTGGGTCCTAGACTACCCGGACTGAAGCATAATAGTAGCTACGCATGAACTCTTGTCACCTCGTGCATACGTAGCCCCCACAAATAATAGCACATATTAACTTAATTCACCTATGGGGTTAATTCCCCCTTACAAGGTTAAAAAAGACACTTACCTCGTTCCAAAGTCCCAAAATCGGCTCAAACACCTCTATGGCAACTCGAACCGATGCCTATCGCTCCAAAACTAGTCAATAATTGTGCAAGTTCATAAATATATACTCCAATACTCATTATAATCCAATTTACAACAATTTCCAACTCCGCATGGAAAGTCGATAAAAATCACACCCAGGCCCACGTGCCCGGATTCCAAAAAGTTTTGAAGATAAACTTTACCCATAACCCCACGAACTCAAATATATAATTTATTCTCAATTCCATGCCCAAATTCGTGGCCAAAATTCAGAAATACCAAATTCTAGGTTTTCTACCAAAAATCCCACAATTTCTATAAATTTCCATGTTTAAATCCTTACACAACCCATGCATTTCTTATAATGACTGGGAATCACTTACCTTGTGTTGCCTGATGAAAATCTCCCCTTGAACCTCTCCAAAATCGCTCCAACCAAATGAAAAATGGAGGAAAAATGGGCCAAGTCCTGTTTATAAACATCCTCCTCTGCCCAGCGACCCTTCGCATCTGCAGCTCCTTGGCCACTCCTACGCGTCCTCTTCTACGACTCTTCATTTGCACATGCGGCTCTTGCCGCTTCTGCGGCTACTGACCTCGCACCTGCACCATCGCAGGTGCACAACCCTTTCCGCTCCTGCGGTTCTCAGCAGCCTTGGCCCTCTTCCACTTCTGCAAGCCATTCTCCGCATCTGTGGGCTCGCACCTGCGGCCCTCTTCACGCAGGTGGGGTTACACCAGGTGCCCAGTTGCTTCAACTCTTCCTAAAATTCTAAATTCGATCCGTTAACCCCACTCTCGGAATCCACCCGAGGCCCCCGGGACACCGTCAATCACACCAACTAGTTCCAAAACATAACACGGACCTGCTCGAGGCCTCAAATCACATCAAACAATGTCGAAATCATGAATCATACCCTAATTCAAGCTTTATGAACTTTAGAACTTCAGACTTCTTCATTCGATGTCGAAACCTGTCAAATCACGTCCGATTGATCTCAAATTTTGCACACAAGTCACTTTCGATATTACATACCTACTCCATTTTTCGGAATCCGAATCTGACCCCGATATAAAAAATCAAATTTTGGTCAAACTTCTCAAAGGCCTTCAAATTTCTAACTTTCGCCAAATGACCACAAAATGACTTACAGACCTCCAAATCCACTTCTAGACGCACTCCCAATGCCAGAATCACTATATGGAGCTATTCTCAGACTCAGAATCCCAAACGAATATCAATAACACTGAAATGAGCTTCAACCCAAATTTATGCAATTCTTCCAAAATGCTAACTTCCACAATAGGCATCGAAATGCTCCCGTGTCATCCAAACCCGATTCGGACATAGGCCCAAGTCCAAAATCATCATGAGAACATGTTGGAACCTTCAAATCCCAATTTCGAGGTCGTTTAATCAAAAATCCGACCTTAGTCAATTCTTCAAACTTAAAGCTTCCGAAATGAGAACTTTCTTTCCAAATCAACTCTGAACTTCCGAAATTCCAATTCCGACCGCGCGTACAAGTGTTAATACCTGAAGCAAAGCTGTCAAACTGCCGAACGATGTGTTAGAACTCAAAATGATCGGTCGGGTCCTTAAATTTATGCTAAATATCATAATTTTTTGTGCTACCATGTATTGAATACTACGTTTCTAGTGATCTATGCCTAGAAAGCATGTCTAAGATTGCATTACTTGAAACTTGCATAACCTAAAAATCTATGACTCGAATCACATAGAAATCTTGCCTATAAAATCTAGCAGTGAAGTCTGCTTTGCTATGATATCCACGTAGAAATCATGCCTATAGGCTCAACATCTAATTAATTCATATTCCTTCACTATCATGATTGGACACTTACAGTTTCACCTAGAAATCAAGTTTTAGGTCCAAATAAAGTAAATCAATAATTCATAAACCGTCCATCCCAATCCCACAATTAGAAATAACATCATATGACAATTCGTCTTTAATTCTTCCATCTCTTCAAAACCCGTTTAATAAGTAACAGTTGGCACTTATGTGAATCTACTTGTGGAGATAAACGTGAGCCCCTTTATGCTAACCGTGCCTTTTTGATGTCCTACTTATTTAAACCATTTGACACCTAGATGAAGATAATAGTCTGTGCTTGATAGATAATATGAGAAACCATTTCACTTAAGGTTGCTAACTATTATTTATGTTTCACATGATGATCCTTTAGACTGAAAAATCTAATATCCCCCCCCCCCCCCCCCCCCCCCCCCCCCCCCTCCCTCCC
>ML418395.1:42035-94585 GCA_005239525.1 Nicotiana knightiana | reverse complement strand
TATACACACACACACACACATTTTGTATGTTAATATACAAAAATTACACAAGTTTTATATACTTTTTTTGCTACCAGATGTAAATAGTTTCTCGCACTAGCTAAAAGTGATAATACAACTTGGTTATTCGTTTGCTTCAATAATATGCCTAGAAGTGTTCATGGCAGCTCTATTTTTTTTTTTCAAATTTTAACTTTTCTTTTTAGAAAAATCAATTGAAAATTTAAAATATATATATATATATATATATATACAAAAATATACAAATTTTATACATCTTTTCGGCTATTATTTTTACAACAACTATACAATGTCATTTTTTCATTGAAAACTGGCACAGAAGAAAATATTTTCAAGGTCAAAATTTTAGAAGATACTATTTAAAAATGAGAAATTGAAGCGATAATTTGCGTTATCCAATAAAATGATAAAATCGTTAGTTTTTGAACATATTATGTTAGTGAGATTAAATGTGCTCCAATTTAACATATTTAAGGGACTAAACTTGTTCAGGGTTATATTTGAGGGATCAAAATAGACCAATCCTCAAAGATAAGGGACAATACTGGTCAAAAACTTTGAGAATGGACTCAGGAATAGCAGAAGCAAGAAAAATAAAAAATGGGAGGATTTCTATTAGTAGTATTCGAAGTTCAATTTAGCTGTCACTTTTATTTTGCAGACAGCAATTAACTTGTTTGACTAGTTCACATTCATGTAGGAACGGAGTTATGATTTGAAGTTTATAGGTACATAATTTTAGTATTTATAATTTACTAATTCTAAATTGATAATTTATACGTATTAAATGGATTTATTGAGACAAAATTGGGATTTCAAATAATGATTGGGTTCGACCAAACTTTTACTATCAATACTAGCTTTGCCCTTGAAAGCCAGTACTAAAGTACATCCTATTAGAAAATTTTATTCTCAAAACTCGAATTTAAAACCTATAATTAAAGATAGTGAAATTTTTTATTTCATCACGTTCGTAATGGTATACTACATGATATGCAAGTATTTTATTTATGAATCATGCGCAAGCCTTAAAACAAACAAAAAAGATTAGTATGCATTAGGTTCATATGGGTAAATAAATTCAAAAATGTTTGACCCAAAATGTGAATTTCGGCTAAAATAATTGTATTTATATAATGATGAATTAAACTTAATTAATAATAATATCTTTAGATGTGAGTTCCGAAAATGTGGCTGGCATTAAATAGATCTGGTGGTGGATTGATAACATGTACTAAATATTCCGAAAAATATGAGCAATAATGGAGAACTAACTAGCAACAAATGACATTTAAGTAAATAGGAGAAGTGATTCACCCAATAAAGGATGAACTAGATGATAGTTCCTCCTGGCAATGATGAGTGACAGACAAATACTAGAATATTCGAATTATTCTCGGATCTGATGAAAAAGTATGGAATAATATGATTAAGAATCTTGATGAAAAAGTGATATTTGTATCTTTACAAGAGAAAAAAAATCTTTTATCAAAAGTCCGCTCTTATCAAATGAATGTCACATGCCCTCATTCATTGTCATTTTCTCTATTTATACGGGACATATCCCTAACAAATCCTAATAGTACAAGTGCAGATAGTATCCTCTAGAATATTCTCTTTGATATTCTATTCTAAAAATTAAACTAGATGTTACAACTCTTTCTGTGGTGCTCGACCTCGTCCATTGTTGACATCTCGACCACGAGTCCCATTATTTCCTGGTCGACCTCGACTGACTCTTTTCACAGTGTTACCTTGCCCTAAATATTCTGGGGCAGATTTCGACCTATAATAAAAAGAAAATAAAAAATGAGTTGTAGTTGTTTTAGTTGACTAGTACTAATTATAGCAAGTCAGCAACAATATTAACGACAGGAGAGTATTATTCGCAAATTAAAGCCTATCTTCTTTGTAACGACCCGACCGGTCGTTTTGAGAATTTAAGCTCCGTTCGGTGACATAAGGTCTTGAACAGATTTGCATTGTGCATATCGACCTACGTACATGGTTGGATTCAGTTACCGGATGATTCGGAGTTGAATTGGAAGAAGAACTGTTGTTTTGGAAGCGTAAACGGTGAATTTTTTACCGAAATTTTGATTTTTTATGTAAATGGCTTCGGAACGAGTTATGGATGATGTCATAAGCTTCGTATGGTGATTTTGGGTTGAAGTGCGCGTCTGGAATGTGTTTTTGAGGTCTGTGGTAGATTTAGGCTTGAATTGGCGAAAGTTAAATTTTCGGCGATTTCAGCCGATAGGTGAATTTTGATATCGAGCCCGGAACAGAATTCCGGAAGTGGCTATAGGTTCGCAGTGTCATTTGTGACATGTGTGTCAAATTTGAGTTCATTCAGATTAGTGTTGACGTGTTTCGACATTGTTTGTAGATTTAGAAAGAATGCTTAGTTCTTAGGCTCGAATTCATGTTTAATCCTCGTTTTTTGTGTTATGTGATGTGGTTTGAAGGCTCGACTAGGTTGAAATGAGGTTATGGGACTGGTTGGTGGTTTTGGTTGAGGCCCCTGGGGCCTCGTGTGTGTTTCGGATGCTCAACGGGAAGGATTTTGGACTTAGGCTATTGCTGGTGTTGGACTTCTGGTGTTTTTCCTCACCTGCGGATGGGGAGCCGCAGGTGCGAGAGTCGCAGGTGTGGAAGGGGAGCACAGATGCGGAAGTTGGGAAGCTGGGGATGGAGCGCAGGTTCGGAATCTGGAGACTTAAGTAAATGCGTAGGTGCGACTGGTATGATCGCATGACCGGAATGCGTAGGTGCGAGAAAAGGCCGCAGGTGCGAGGATCGCTGGGCAGAAAAGGGGGGCAGAATCGAGGGTTTTGTTCATTTTCACTCCATTTTTTATTTTGAGCTCGGGAGAAGGCGATTCTTTGACGGATTTTCAGAGGAATCTTGTGGGTAATGATTTCTTACTCGGATTTGGTTTTATTCATTAATCTATTGTGGTTTTCCTCATTTAATCAAGGAATTTGAGAGTAAAAGTTTGGAAATGGGAGAAAAAGTTCCCCAATTGAAAATCCGAGATTTGAGTGAGATTTTGACGTCGGAGTTTGATGATTCTTATTCGAGTGTTCTCATAAATGAGCGGGTGTTCATAATTTGTAAATTTTACCCGATTTCGAGACGTGGACCCGAGGTACTTTATGGGCGATTTTCCTAATTTCGCGTCTTAGCTTCGAATTTATTAACTAGATTAGTTGCTTGTAGTATTATTTACACGATGCTATTAATTTGATTAGATTTGGACAATTTGGAGTCGGATACTCGTGGAAATAACGTGCTTTCAAGTTTGATTTGAGCGGTTGAGGTAAGTATCTTGCCTAACCTTGTGTGGGGGAATTATCCCTTAGGATTTGAGTGTTCTATATTGATTATAGTCCGTGTACGAGAGGTGACGAATGTGTGCTCGGACTTATTTGTAGAAGATTGACCTTTTAGGGTTCTTAGGTCCTTGTATTCACCTTGTATGAAGTTGTTCTTGATACACTTGAGTTCTAAATTTGCTAGTTTAACCCCTACATGCTTTGATTAGAGTAAATTGCTTTAGGATTCACCCTTACTGCCTACTTGACTCTGATTTGACTTAACCAAAGGTTTTACCTCTTCTATCACCATGCTATATTTTCATAGACTTCCTATAATTAATTGAATTATTGAATATTCCTCATAATTGCTCATCCTCATCAGGGGTTTAGATAAATTATATCTTAGTCGACTTGTCCTTATTTGGAATTATTTGACTTGTATTGCCTTCTTATTGTTGACTTGAATTTTGTGAATTTGTTGCTTGTCTTGTTTTTCCTGGTCAAGTTGTCCTCTTACACTTAGTATTCTTTACCGTGATTATTCCTTGTGAACAATGTTCTACTGTTTCTTTGTGAATTGAAGTTCTTGTATTGATTTCTTCGCCGTACCTTGTGTAATTGTCATGATTGCTTTGTATTTGATGTGGTGATGCACAAGTTTTCTGTCGTGCTATAATTGTTGTCTTTGGTTGTTGCACTGCATATTTAAATTGGGGAGGACTACAAATGTATTCTTGGAGATGCCCCCTTCCCCCCCCCCCCCCTCCCGTACTGCATATTTAAATTGGGGAGGACTACAAATGTATTCTTGGAGATGCCCCCTTCCCCCCCCCCCCCCTCCCGTACTGCATATTTAAATTGGGCACTACGGACGTATTCTGGGAGATCCCCCTTGTACTGCATATTTACTTTGGGACTACAGATGTATTCCGGGAGATCCCCAGCACTGCATATTTACTTTGGGACTATGGACGTATTCCGGGAGATCCCCCAGCACTACATATTTTTTTGGGACTACGAACGTATTCCGGGAGATCCTTTGTATTGTGTGATAAATTCGGAACTACAGGACAGGATCCCGGTAGATTTTATCAAAGGGATTATGTTTGAAAGACAATTATTTGGACAGTCCAATTTGAAAAATAATTATCTTGAATAAAACTGTTTGAAGGGCATTCTTTTGGAAAAAGAATATTTGGAAAATGTTTATGTTAAATAAAACTATGTTGAAGGATATCCCTTTGGAAAAGAATATTTGAAAATGTTTATGTTAAATAAAACTATGTTGAAGAATATCCCTTTGGAAAAGAGTATTTGGAAAATTTTTATGTTGAAAAAAACTGTATTTAAAGGACACTTTCTTTGAAAAAAAAAATATTTGAAAAGCTATTATCTTGAAGAAAACTATGTCTGAGAGAAATCTCTTGGGAAAATTATATTTCAAAAGATTTTCCCTTTAAAAAGGATATTACCTTAAAGCTTTCAATATAGACACTTGCGGGTGAAAGTTTACACTCGGAGATTTTGACCAATTTTAATTGTATTTGTGGCTAAGGCCTGGTGTGGAGACTAATGCAGTGTTGAGTTACTACTTGTCCTTATTGTGTTGTGACTTCCGGACTTGGGCTGTGTTCCCGTCCATTCATTCTGTGTATTATTATTATGTTCCGTCGTTAATTGTTGTATTTCCATCCGCATTGTAGTTGTTATTTTGTTAACTAAATTGTGTAGTCATTAGATAGGTGGAATGCCCTATTATTCCTATATTTATGCCTGTCAATTTATTAGACCAGTGAGTGTCTTGACTAGTCCTCGTCACTACTTCACTGAGGTTAGTCTTGATACTTACTGAGCTCCGCAGTGGTGTGCTCATTCTACACTTCTGCACATTTTTGTGCAGATCCAGGTATCGATCGTTAGTAGCTGTGCGGGTTCTTGCTGAGGAGACTCAAGGTAAACCTGTCGTCGCGTTCGCAGGCTTCAGGGTCACCTTCCTATTCTGTATTTACATTGTTTTGCTTACTTCTGAACAATTGTATTTAGAAGTTGTAGTAACTTTATAGAGCTTTTGACTTGTACCACCGGGTTTTGGGAATATGCATTGTATTAAGAAATTCTTTATTTCAGAAAAATATTTGATTTTTTTTGTTTATTATTGTTGCTATTCCATGAGTATTAGGCTTACCTAGTCCTTAAGACTAGGTGCCATCACGATACCCAACAAAGGGATGTTTGGGTTGTGACAAGTTGGTATCAGAGCCCTAGGTTCATAGGTGCTACGGGTCATACACGAGTTTAGTAGAGTCTTGCGGATCGGTACAGAGACGTATGTACTTATCTTCGAGAGGCTACAGAATTATTAGGACAATTCCACTTCCTTTATTCCTATCGTGTGAATTTATTGATCTCATAGTTTTAAATTATCATCCAGTTCTCTCACTGATGGTGAGGACACGAGCTGGGGTTCCTGATGATGTTACCCCTGGAGAAAATGTCGCTAGAGGCAGAGTCAGAGGCAGAGGTCGATGAGGAGCACGTACCACAGTTAGGGCACTTACTAGAGCAGCCGTTGAGGAGCCTCCAGTAGTTCTAGTTGGGGGGCAGGTACCAGAGGCGCCTATTGTTACCCCCGGGCTTCAGGAGACTTTAGCATAGTTCCTGAGCATGTTTGGTGAATTGGCTCAGGCGGGGTTATTTCAGGTTGCACTAGTTACTTCACCGACAGGGGGGAGGAGCCCAGACTCCCACCGCCCACACTCCAGAGAAGCAGCTTCTGAGGTAGAGCAGCTTAGATTTGCAAGGTTCAAGAGATATAACCCTCCTACATTCAGTGGGTTGGCTTCAGAAAGTGCACAGGGTTTCTGGAGGAGTGCCATAGCATCCTCCGCACTTTGGATATTGTGGAGATGAGTGGGGTTTCTTTTACCACGTTCCAACTTTAGGTAGCGGCTTATCAGTGGTGGCGGGCATAAGAGTTGTCTAGCCCGGCCGAGTCAGCTTCACTTACATGGAGTCAGTTTTCAGAGATGTTCTTGAGAGAGTATGTACCTCAGTCCCTTCGGGATGCATGGCGCACGGAGTTTGAGCAGCTGCGCCAGGGCACTATGTCAGTATTTGAGTATGCCATCAAATTCAGTGATTTGTCCAGGCATGCACCTGCCTTAGTCGCTACAGTTAGAGGGCGAGTCCGTAGATTTATTGAAGGGCTCAGGCATGATATTCGGTATATCATGGCTCGAGAGTTGGAGTCATATGTTTTGTTTCAGCAAGTGGTAGGAATCACTTGCTGGTTAGAGGGCATGTGGGACCGGGAGCGAGAGGACAAACGAGATTAGGAGAGAGAGTCCAGGGAGGTGAGGAGGCCTCGTAGACGGGAGAGATATCCTGGTCCTTATTCTCGAGGCAGGGTACGTCAAGGTAGAGGTTTTGTGGGTCAGCCAGTTCAGTTTGCATTACCGGCTTCGCATGGGATTTCAGGTACTCGTGGGTCTTAGAGTACTCGTATTGCACATTTTCCACAGCACACCAGCAGAGAGGTAGTTTTGAGTGTGGAGATACCAGTCACAGGGTGAGGGATTGTCCCAGGCTCCGGGCAGATGTGTCATAGCAGGGCATTCAGGTGAGTAGAAGGCGCCCAAGAGGGGGAGGCCCGACCCATTGATGTGTTTCGTATAGTAGGCTAGAGGCCGTGGTTCCAGATGTTATCGTACAGGTAAGTTTCGATTTGTTACAGAGGGGCACCATTTGTATTTCATGATAGCTCTGCTGGTCGGGACGAGTTCCCTCATTTGTTGTTTCGCTTATGAGTGAGTTTCATGCTTTGCACTCTAATTTCATGTTTACCCCTGTTGGGAGATTCTATGAGTGGTAGCCCGTTTCTATCTTTTGTTTCTATTCATTTTTGAGAGATATGAGACTAGTAGTAAATTCCTACTGTCCAGTACAGTAGGCTTGATGTGATTCCTGAGTATAGTGGTTACGAGCTGTGATTCTTATGCTCCACTGGTGTAGGAGACAGCACGTGTTGTAATAATGTTGAAGGAAGTGACATAGTGAAAGGTTCTAGTTAGTGGTACATGTATATCCTATTTGTGATTTAGAGTTGAGGACGAAACCCTCGTGATTTCGTGCGATTTGAAGTGTTCGAACCGGGCTGTGTACCGTGATATAAGTTATACCAGGATGGGATCCTTGTGATTTATTCATTTGTTTTAATTCCTTCCTTGTTATATTGTTGTGTAAGTTAGAATTGATAAAGAGTTGTGCATGTCGGTCTTGTTTGATAGTTTCCTTATGTGTTCCTCCTTTCATATTTAATCATTTTCGTTCTACGCTCCTTGAGTTTTTCCTTGCGGGGTGTGTGTCCGGTGGTGTTAGTTTTGGATTGGTGATTCAGGTGTCAAAGTTATGAGGTCTTCGTGTTTCTTGCATTATTATTAGTGTAATGGAGGTTTGGAATAGAGTTCTATCGGATATGAGACTAATTGTCAGTATTGAGTTGATTTCGGGCAACTATTGTGATCAGAAGTGTTATTAAGGGCCTATGTGTGGTGCGTTATGTTGTGTGGTCATACCTTGTGGGTGTAGGCATGAGTTGATGCAGCAGGTTGAGGCTGATACCAGATATGGATTTAGAATCAGGCATTTTTGGAAGTAAAGAGAAGGTGAGAAATTGGGGTATGAGGCTTATCGGTGTTGGTAGGAAGGCTAAATCGAAGTTGTCATGGTGTCGTCAGTCTTATGTAGATTGGGGTGACGTGGTATCACCCGGGGGTGCATGTTGGAATTGTGCATTCAGTGATTGGATGAGTTCGAGGTGATCTTGGCACGTTCGAGGACGAACATTTGTTTTAAGAGGGGGAAAATGTAACGATCCGACCAGTCGTTTTGAGAATTTAAGCTCCGTTCACTGGCATAAGGTCTTGAATATCTTCGCATTGTGTATATCGACCTGCGTATATGGTTGGATTCAGTTACTAGATGATTCTGAGTTGAATTTGAAGAAGAAATGTTATTTTGGAAGCTTAAACGGCGAATTTTTGACCGAAATTTTGATTTTTTATGTAAATCGCTCCGGAACGAGTTATGGATGATGTCAGCAGTTTCGTATGGTGATTTTGGGTTGAGGAGCGCGTCTGGAATGTGTTTTCGAGGTCTGTGGTAGATTTAAGCTTGAATTGGGAAAGTTAGATTTTTGGCGATTTCAGCCGATTGGTGAAATTTTGATATCGAGCCCGGAACATAATTCCGGAAGTGGCTGTAGGTTCGTATTGTACATTGTGACATGTGTGTTAAATTTTAGGTCATTCATACTAGTGTTGACGTGTTTCGACATCGTCTGTGGATTTGGAAAGAATGCTTAGTTCTTAGGTTCGAATTCATGTTTAATCCTCGTTTTTGGGTTTATGTGATGTGGTTTGAAGGGTTGATTAGGTTGACATGATGTTATGGGACTGGTTGGTGGTTTTGGTTGAGGCCCCCGGGGCCTCGGGTGTGTTTCAGATGCTCAACGGGAAGGATTTTAGACTTAGGCTATTGCTGGTGTTGGACTTCTGGTGTTTTTCCGCACCTACGGATGGGGAGCCGCAAGTGCCAGAGTCGGAGGTGCGGAAGGGGAACACAGATGCGGAAGTTGGGAAGCTGGGGATGGAGCGCAGGTGCCCAAATTTGGCCGCACCTGCGAGCCCGCAGGTGCGAAACCTGGGCGCATGTGCAGAATCTGGCGACTTAAGTAAATGTTCAGGTGCGACTGGTGAGATCGCAGGAGTGGAATGCGCAGGTGCGAGAAAAGGCCGCAGGTGCGAGGATCACTGGGTAGAAAAGGAGGCAGAATTGAGGGTTTTGTTCATTTTCACTCTATTTTTTATTTTGAGCTCGGGCGAAGGTGATTCTTTGACGGATTTTCAGAGGAATCTTGTGGGTAATGATTTCTTACTCGAATTTGGTTTAATCATTAATCTATTGTGGTGTTCCTCATTTAATCAAGGAATTTGAGAGTAAAAGTTTGGAAATGGGAGAAAAAGTTCCCCAATTGAAAATCCGAGATTTGAGTGAGATTTTGACTTCGAATTTTGATGATTCTTGTTCGAGTGTTCTCATAAATGAGCGGGTGTTCATAATTTGTAAATTTTACCCATTTGAGACGTGGACCCGGGGTACTTTATGGGCGATTTTCCTTATTTCGCGTCTTAGCTTCGATTTTATTAGTTAAACTAGTTGCTTGTAGTATTATTTACACGATGCTATTGATTTGATTAGATTTGGACCATTTGGAGTCGGATACTCGTGGCAAGAACGGGATTTCAAGTTTGATTTGAGCGGTTGAGGTAAGTATCTTGCCTAATCTTGTGTGGGAGAATTACCCCTTAGGATTTGAGTCTTCTATGTTGATTGTAGTCCATGTACGCGAGGTGACGAGTGTGTGCTCGGACTTATTTGTAGAAGATTGACCTTTTAGGGTGCTTAGGTCCTTATATTCACCTTGTATGAAGTTGTTCTTGATACACTTGAGTTCTAAATTTCTTAGTTTCACCCCTACATGCTTTGATTAGAGTAAATTGCTTTAGGATTCACCCTTACCTCCTACTTGACTCTGATTTGACTTAACCAAAGGTTTTTCCTCTTCTATCACCATGCTATATTTTCATAGACTGCCTATAATTAATTGAATTGTTGAATATCCCTCATAATTGCTCAGCCTCATAAGGGGTTTAGATAACTTATATCTTAGTCGACTTGTCCTCATTTGGAATTATTTGACTTGTGTTGCTTTCTTATTGTTGACTTGAATTTTGTGGATTTGTTGCTTGTCTTATTTTTTCCCTGGTCAAGCTGTCCTCTTACACTTAGTATTCTTTACCGTGATTATTCCTTGTGAACGATGTTCTACTGTTTCTTTGTGAATTGAAGTTCTTGTATTGATTTATTTGCCGTACCTTGTGTCATTGTCATGATTGCTTTGTATTTGATGTGGTGATGTACGAGTTTGCTGCCGTGCTATAATTGTTGTCTTTGGTTGTTGCACTGCACATTTAAATTGGGGACTACTGACGTATTCTGGAGATCCCCCTCGTACTGCATATTTAAATTGGGGACTACAGACGTATTTTGGGAGATCTCTCTTGTACTGCATATTTACTTTGGGACTACGAACGTATTCGGGGAGATCCCCCTGTACTGCATATTTACTTTGGGACTACTGCCGTATTCCGGGAGATCCCCCAGCACTGCATATTTACTTTGGGACTACGGACGTATTCCAGGGATCCCCAAGCACTGCATATTGTTTTGGGACTACAGACGTATTTCGGGAGATCCTCTGTATTGTGTGATAAATTCGGAACTACGGGATGGGATCCTGATAGATTTTGACAAAGGGATTATCTTTGAAAGACAATCATTTGGAAAGTCCAATTTGAAACACAATTATCTTGAATAATACTATGTTTGAAGGGTATTCCTTTGGAAAAAGAATATTTGAAATTTTTTTATGTTAAATAAAACTATGTTGAAGGATATCCCTTTGGAAAAGAATATTTGAAAATGTTTATGTTAAATAAAACTAATATCCCTTTGGAAAAGAATATTTGGAAAAATTTTATGTTGAAGAAAACTATGTTTAAAGGACACTTTATTTGAAAAAAAAATATATATTTGAAAAGCTTTTATCTTGAAGAAAACTATGTTTGAGAGACATCTCTTGGTAAAATTATATTTCAAAAGATTTTCCTTTAAAAAGTATATTACCTTAAAGCTTTCAATATAGAAACTTGGGGTGAAAGTTTACACTCGGAGATTTTGACTATTTTAATGGTATTTGTGGCTAAGGCCTGGTGTAGAGACTAATACAGTGGTGAGTTACTACTTGTCCTTATTATGTTGTGACTTCCGGACTTGGGCTGTGTTCCCGTCCATCCATTGTATTTATTATTATTATGTTTCGTCGTTAATTAATGTATTTCCTTCCGCATTGTCGTTGTTATGTTGTTAACTAAATTGTGTAGTCATTAGAGAGGTGGCGTGCCCTGTCATTCCTATATTTATGCCTGTTAATTTATTTGACCAGTGAGTGTCTTGACTAGTCCTCGTCACTACTTCACTGATGTTAGTCTTAATACTTACTGCGCACCGCTGTGGTGTGCTCATTCTAAACTTCTGCACATTTTTGTGCAAATCTAGGTATCGATCGTTAGTAGCTGTGCGGGTTCTTGCCGAGGAGACTCAAGGTAAACCTGTCGTCGCGTTCGCAGGCTTCAGAGTCAACTTCCTATTCTGTATTTACATTGTTTTACTTACTTCCGAACAATTGTATTTAGAAGTTGTAGTAACTTTATAGGGCTTATGACTTGTACTCCCGGGTTTTGGGAATATGCGTTGTATAAAGAAATTCTTTATTTCAGAAAAATATTTGATTTTTTTGTTTATTATTGTTGCTATTCCATGAGTATTAGGCTTACCTAGTCCTTAATAATAGGTGCCATCACGATACCTAACAGAGGGAAATTTGGGTCGTGACAAGTTGATATCAAAGCCCTATGTTCATAGGTGCTACGAGTCATAAGAGAGTTTAGAAGAGTCTTGCGGATCGGTATGGAGACATGTACTTATATTTGAGAGGCTACAGAATTATTGTGACAATTCCACTTCCTTCATTCCTATTGTGCGAATTTATTGATCTCGAAGTTTGAAATTATCATTTTATTCTCTCACTGATGGTGAGGACACGAGATGGGATTCCTGATGATGTTACTCCTGGAGCAGATGTCGCTAGAGGCAGAGGAAGAGGTCGACGAGGAGCATGTGCCACAGTTAGGGCACCTACTAGAGCAGCCGTTGAGGAGCCCTCAGTAGTTCTAGTTGGGGGGCAGGTACCAGAGGCGCCTATTGTTACCTCCGGAATTCAAAAGACTTTAGCACAGTTCCTCAGCGTGTTTGGTGCATCGGCTCAGGCGGGTTTATTTTAGGTTGCACCAGTTACTTCACCGACCGGGGGAGGAGCCCAGACTCCCACCGCCCACACTCTAGAGCAGCAGCTTTTGAGGTAGAGTATCTTAGATTTGCAAGGTTCAAGAGATATAACCCTCCTACATTCAGCGGGATGACTTCAAAAAGTGCACAGGGTTTCTGGAGGAGTGCCATAGCATCCTCCGCACTTTGGATATTGTGGAGACGAGTGGGGTTGCTTTTACCACGTTCCAGCTTCAGGTAGAGGCTTATCAGTGGTGGCGGGCATATGAGTTGTGTAGCCCGACCGAGTCAGCTTCACTTACGTGGAGTCAGTTTTCAGAGATGTTCTTGGAGAATATGTACCTCAGTCCCTTCGGGATGCATGGCGCGGAGTTTGAGCAGCTGCGCCAGGGCACTATGTCAGTATTAGAGTATGACATCAGATTCAATGCTTTTTCCAAGCATGCACTTGCCTTAGTCTCTACAGTAGAGGGCGAGTCCGTAGATTCATTGAAGGGCTCAGGCATGATATTCGGTACAACATGGCTCGAGAGTTGGAGTCATAGATTTCGTTTCAACAGGTGGTAGGGATTGCTCGCCGGCTAGAGGGCATGTGGGACAGGGAGCGAGAGGACAGACGAGATCAGGAGAGCAGGGAGGCGAGGAGACCTTGTAGACCGGAGAGATCTGCTGGTCCTTTTTTTTGAGGCAGGGTGCGTCACGGTAGAGGTTTTGTGGGTCAGCCAGTTCAATTTGCAATACCGGCTTCGCATGGGGTTTCAAGTACTTGTGGGTCTCAGAGTACTCGTATTGCACAGTTTCCACAGCCACGCCAGCAGAGAGGCTGTTTTGAGTGTGGAGATACCAGTCACAGGGTGAGAGATTGTCCCAGGCTCCGGGCAGATGTGTCACAACAGGGCATTCAGGTGAGCAGAAGGCGCCCAAGAGGGGGAGGCCCGACCCGTTGATGTTTTTCGTATAGTAGGCTAGAGGCCGTGGTTCCAGATGTTATGTACAGGTAAGTTTCGATTTGTTACAGAGGGGCACCATTTGTATTTCATGATAGCTCTGCTGGTCGGGACGAGTTCCCTCATTTGTTGTTTCGCTTATGAGTGAGTTTCATGCTTTCCACTCTATTTTAATATTTGCCTCTGTTAGGAGATTCTGTGAGTGGTATCCCGTGTCTATCATTTGTTTCTATTCATTTTTGAGAGATATGAGACTAGTAGTAAATTCCTATTGTCCAGTACGGTAGGCTGGATGTGATTCCTGAGTATAGTGGTTACGAGCTTTGATTCTTATGCTCCATCGATGTGGGAGCCAACACGTGTTATAATTATGTTAAAGGAAGTGATCCAGTGAAAGGTTATAGTTGGTGGGACATGTATATCCTATTTGTGCATTAGAGTTGAGGACGAAACCCTCGTGATTTCGTGTGATTTGAAGTGTTCGAACCGGGCTGTGCACCGTGATATAAGTTATACCAGGATGGGATCCTTGTGATTTGTTCATGTGTTTTTAATTCCTTCCTTGTTATATTGTTGTGTAAGTTATCATTGATAAAGAGTTGTGCATGTAGGGCTTGTTTGATAGTTTCCTTATGTGTTCCTCCTTTCATATTCAGTCATTTTCGTTCTGCACCCCTTGAGTTTTATCTTGGGGGTGTGTGCCCGGTGGTGTTAGTTGTGGATTGGTGATTCGGGTGTCAAAGTTATGAGGTCTTCGTGTTTCTTGCATTATTATTAGTGTGATGGAGGTTTGGAATAGAGTTCTATCGCATATGAGGCTAATTGTTGGTGTTGAGTTTATTTCGGGCAGCTATTGTGATAAGAAGTGTTATTAAGGGCCTATGTGTGGTGCGTTATGTTGTGTGGTCGTACCTTGTGGGTGTAGGCAGGAGTTGATGCAGCTGGTTGAGGCTGATACCTGATATGGATTTAGAATCGGGCCTTTTTGGAAGTAAAGAGAAGGTGAGAAATTAGGGTATCGGGTTTATCGGTGTTGGTAGGAAGGCTAAATCCTAGTTTTCATGGTGTCGTCAGTCTTATGTAGATTGGAGTGATGAGGGATCACCCGCGGGTGCATGTTGGAAGTGTGCATTCAGTGATTGGATGAGTTCGAGGTGATCTTGGCATGTTCGAGGACGAACGTTTGTTTTAAGAGGGAGAGAATGTAACGACCCGACCGGTCGTTCTGAGAGTTTAAGCTCCGTTCGGTGACATAAGGTCTTGAACATCTTCGCATTGTGTATATCTACCTGCGTACATGGTTGGATTCAGTTACCGGATGATTCAGAGTCGAATTGGAAGAAGAACTGTTGTTTTGGAAGCTTAAACAGTGAATTTTTGACCGGAATTTTGATTTTTTATGTAAATGGCTCTGGAACGAGTTATGGGTGATGTCAGCAGCTTCATATGGTGATTTTGGGTTGAGGAGCGCATCTGGGATGTGTTTTCAAGGTCTGTGGTAGATTTAGGCTTGAACTGGCGAAAGTTAGATTTTCGACGATTTCAGCCGATAGGTGAAATTTTTATATCGAGCCCGGAACAGAATTCCGAAATTGGTTGTAGGTTCGTAGTGTCATTTGTGACATGTGTGTCAAATTTTAGGTCATTCGGACTAGTGTTGACGTGTTTCAACATCGTCTGTAGATTTGGAAAGAATGCTTAGTTCTTAGGCTCGATTCATGTTTAATCCTCGTTTTTTGTGTTAGGTGATGTGGTTTGAAGGCTCAACTAGGTTGAAATGAGGTTATGGGACTGGTTGGTTGTTTTGGTTAAGGTCCCCGGGGCCTCGGGTGTGTTTCGGATGCTCAACGGGAAGGATTTTGAACTTAGGCTATTGCTGGTGTTGGACTTCTGGTGTTTTTCCGCACCTGCGGATGGGGAGCCGCAGGTGCGAGAGTCGCATGTGCGGAAGGGGAACGCAGATGCGGAAGTTGGGAAGCTGGGGATGGAGCACATGTGCGCAAATTTGGCCGCACCTACGAGCCCGGAGGTACGAAACTTGGGCGCAGGTGCGAAATCTAGCGACTTAAGCAAATGCGCAAGTGCGACTGGTAGGATTGCAGGAGTGAAATGCGCAGGTGCGAGAAAAAGCCGCAGGTGCGAGGATCACTAGGAAGAAAAGGGGGCAGAATCGAGGGTTTTGTTCATTTTCACTTCATTTTTGATTTTGAGCTCGGGAGAAGGCGATTCTTTGACGAATTTTCAGAGGAATCTTGTGGATAACGATTTCTTACTCGAATTTGGTTTTATTCATTAATCTATTGTGGTTTTCCTCATTTAATCAAGGAATTTGAGAGTAAAAGTTTGGAAATGGGAGAAAAAGTTCCCCAATTAAAAATACGAGATTTGAGTGAGATTTTGATGATTCTTGTTTGAGTGTTCTCATTATTGAGCGGGTGTTCATAATTTGTAAATTTTACCCGATTTTGAGACGTGGGTCGAGGTACTTTATGGGCGATTTTCCTAATTTCACGTCTTAGCTTCGAATTTATTAGTTAAACTAGTTGCTTGTAGTATTATTTACACAATGCTATTGATTTGATTAGACTGATTAGACTTGGGCCATTTGGATCGGATACTCGTGGTAAGAACATATTTCAAGTTTGATTTGAGCGGTTGAGGTAAGTATCTTGCCTAACCTTGTGTGTGGGAATTACCCCTTAGGATTTGAGTCTTCTATGTTGATTGCACTCCGTGTACGCGAGGTGACGAGTGTGTGCTTGGACATATTTGTAGAAGATTGAGCTTTTAGGGTTCTTAGGTCTTTATATTAACCTTGTATGAAGTTGTTCTTGATACACTTGAGTTCTAAATTTGCTAGTTTCACCCCTACATGCTTTGATTAGAGTAAATTGCTTTAGGATTCACCCTTACCGCCTACTTGACTCTGATTTGACTTAACCAAAGGTTTTACCTCTTCTATCACCATGCTATATTTTCATAGACTGCCTATAATTAATTGATTGTTGAATATCCCTCATAATTGCTCAATCTCATAAGGGGTTTAGATAACTTATATCTTAGTCGATTTGTCCTTATTTGGAATTATTTGACTTGTGTTGCCTTCTTATTGTTGACTTGAATTTTGTGAATTTGTTGCTTGTCTAGTTTTTCCCTAGTCAAGCTGTCCTCTTACACTTAGTATTCTTTACCGTGATTATTCCTTGTGAAAGATGTTCTACTGTTTCATTGTGAATTGAAGTTCTTGTACTGATTTATTCGTCGTACCTTGTGTCATTGTCATGATTTCTTCTATTTGATGTGGTGATGTACGATTTTTCTGTCGTGCTATAATTTTTGTCTTTGGTTATTGCACTGCATATTTAAATTGGGGACTACAAACGTATTCTGGGAGACCCCCTCTGTCTTACATATTTAAATTGGGGACTACAGACGTATTCTGGGAAACCCCCCCTGTACTGCATATTTACTTTGGGACTATGGACGTATTCCGGGAGATCCCCCTGTACTGCATATTTACTTTGGGACTACGGACTTATTCCGGGAGATCCCCAAGTACTGGATATTTACTTTGGGACTACAGATGTATTCCGGAAGATCCCCCAACACTGCATACTGTTTTGGGACTAAGGACATATTCTGGGAGATCCTCTTTATTGTGTGATAAATTCGGAACTACGGGACGGGATCCCGGTAGATTTTATCAAAAGGATTATGTTTGAAAGACAATTATTTGAAAAGTCCTATTTGAAAAAGAATTATCTTGAATAAAACTATGTTTGAAGGACATTCCTTTGGAAAAAGAATATTTTAAAAATATTTATGTTAAATAAAATAATATTGAAGGATATCCCTATGGAAAATAATATTTGAAATGTTTATGTTAAATAAAATTATGTTGAAAAATATCTCTTTGGAAAAGAATATTTGAAGAATGTTTATGTTGAAGAAAACTATGTTTAAAGGACACTTTCTTTGAAAAAAAAAATATTTGAAAAGCTTTTATCTTGAAGAAAACTATGTTTGAGAGACATCTCTTGGAAAAATTATATTTGAAAAGATTTTCCCTTTAAATAGGATATTACCTTAAAGCTTTCAATATAGAAACTTGCGGTGAAAGTTTACACTCGGAGATTTTGACAATTTTAATGGTATTTGTGGCTAAGGCCTGGTGTGGAGACTAATGCAGTGTTGAGTTACTACTTGTCCTTATTGTGTTGTGACTTCCGTACTTGGGCTGTGTTCCCGTCCATCCATTCTGCTGTATTTCCTTCTGCATTGTAGTTGTTATGTTGCTAACTAAATTATGTA
Organism: Nicotiana knightiana; assembly: GCA_005239525.1. Classification (NCBI taxonomy): domain Eukaryota; kingdom Viridiplantae; phylum Streptophyta; class Magnoliopsida; order Solanales; family Solanaceae; genus Nicotiana; species Nicotiana knightiana. The sequence goes on along the minus strand of ML418395.1, from coordinate 77,019 downwards.
GTCATTAGATAGGTGGCATGCCCTGTCACTCCTCTATTTATGCCTGTTAATTTATTAGACCAGTGAGTGTCTTGACTAGTCCGCGTCACTACTTCACTGAGGTTAGTCTTGATACTTACTGGGCACCGCTGTGGTGTGCTCATTCTACACTTCTGCACATTTTTGTGTAGATCCAGGTATCGATCGTTAGTAGTTGTGCGGGTTCTTGCTGAGGAGACTCAAGGTAAACCCGTCGTCGCGTTCGCAGGCTTCAGAGTCACCTTCTTATTATGTATTTACATTATTTTACTTACTTCCGAACAATTGTATTTAAAAATTGTAGTAACTTTGTAGATCTTATGACTTGTACTACCGGGTTTTGAGAATATGCATTGTATAAAGAAATTCTTTATTTCAGAAAAATATTTGATTTTCTTATTTATTATTGTTACTATTCCATGAGTATTAAGTTTACCTAATCCTTAAGACTAGATGCCATTACGATATCCAACAGAGGAAAATTTGGATCGTCACATTCTTACACCTACTACCATCTACATAATTCAGTTTTAGACGAGTACAATCAACTCATAAAAAGTCTCTCTTTTTCAGTTATTTATGAGGACAAAACAAGAAAACAGAATTAAGAAAACATAAAAATATAATAAAATAAAATAAAAGCAATATTGAATATCAAGGGCACTAGCTCACTCGGTGAGCTCCTTGTCTTTCATTGTTGATGATGTGAAAGGGTCCAAACTACATTAGTAGCACAGCATTCCATTTGCATCGTTGATTTAATAATTGTTTTTTTTTGAAAAAAAAAAAAAAACAGGTTAAACATAACTATATTGTAAAGAAACTTAGGCCAGTGATGTATAAGCAAATTAATTAAAATAATATTATGTCTTACTTATCTATCCCACAAGAAATGGGCCCAATAATTTCGTCATGACAAAAAGGTCAACTAAGCCATAGTCAAACCACCAGATTAATTAAGGAAATTTTACCTCCTATAATAAAGATATATATCATATTTATTATAAAACAAAATTATTTTAAAATATTATTTTCTTTAGTTACCTTTTATATTTTATAGCAAATTAAAGGGGTATTTGTATTTATACCTGCTTTTTGAATCACGTTTTAACTTATACCCGCTTTACAAAAAATATTACAAGCGTACTCACTTTTCGCGTAACTTTAGGCATACGGGCCTGAAGTAGCAAAACTTTTTGCCTGAAGTGTAGCAAAACTTCAGATATTTTTGCGTGAAGTTTGACCTGACTTGCAAAGGCAATCACGCAAACTTCGGTTCATAGTGTAAATGACAAAGTTCAATAAAACAACAATATGTGTTGGCTGAAGTTTTTGATTGTAAGTGCTGAACTTAAGCATTCTAATAGCTGGAGTTTTCTTTTGTATTTGCAGAACTTCAGCATGTGTTGGCTGAAGTTTTTGTTTGTAATTGCTGAACTTAAGCATTCTAGTAGCTGGAGTTTTGTTCTGTATTTGCTGAACTTCAGCATGTTTTAGCTGAAGTTTTGTTCTATATTTGCTGAACTTCAGCATGTTTTAGCTGAAGCTTTGTTATGTTTGTGATGAACTTCAGGGCTGAAGTTTGGTTTGTATTTGCTGAACTTCAGCATTCTAGGAGCTGAAGTTTTTGTTTATATTTGCTGAACTTCAGCATTCTTAGAGCTGAAGTTCTAAAACAACAATGACAAGTTATCATTAAGATCCAGTTGCATAAAACAATGACATGTTTTGAAAAGCAATACTCCCTATAAAACAAGACCATTAGTAAAAGTAACATCTTCACCTAATGCACTGAGAATCAAGTCGTGCTTTCATGTTTCAGTAGCAATTAAAATTAGAATTTTCGAACTGGACGATCCAGAAGCTAATTCCTAGTTGTAAAGAGCTAAAATAGTAAATATAAGTTGTTCTCTCTATCTTCAGCATTCAGAAACGAAGGAGGAGGAGAAAGAGGCCTGAAATTGTTTAAACAGTGGGTATAAGTTAAAACTTTTTAAAAAAGTGGGTATAGGTTAAATATTTGATCGCCCCGTGCAATTTTTACCAAAATAAGTATTTATGGTATATACTACCATTGAGACATGAAATACGCTATTTATTTTTTTCCTCTCTCTTAAACATCTGGACATACCTATTTTTATGGTAATTGTCGTTACTTTATTCATGTCGGGAAACGTAACCCCATGGCCATGAGTTCCACAATTCCATTCTTTCTTTTCCAACCAAAACCAGTTTAACTAACTCTCCTTTAATTTTCCACAATCAAATAATAGTAGAAGAGTTTTATGTTTGGATTTGAACTTGACGCCATTGGAGAATGATTTATAGTTCAAGTTGGGAAAGTCTAACTCCTTAGTTGATTGCTTCTTGTGATTTTGAACAAATAAATCCCATCTAGATGCTATTTTTTTGTCTCTTTCTATTTTCTTTTCTTTTTATGGATCCTGTACTAGTTAGATAGGGATTTATTTGTTTGTTTATACGATGGATAGGGCTGGACGGAGGTACACCATGCAAAGGGTATTCAACTGATTGCTGAAAAATTCTGTCAAATATTATTTTTTTATATGTATTTATTAAATCTTGAACGCCCTTAACGGAGTTGATGACTTCACATTAGAGCCTCACCTTGTCGATACTTTCCAGTTTCTACTGAATGATAGCATGGGGATTTATTTATTCATTTTACACTTTTAACTTGGATTGCACTAACTTGGAGAAAGTTCCATAGGTACATGTGCATATTTTAAAAAAATAGTGATATATTAATAGTGACATCATATATACTGAGCAATTTTTGGTTGAATGTAAAAGTGTACCACCGAATCCTTGTTCAGCTTCTACTTGAAATGGTTCTTTGATATCAATTTTTCTTTCTTTTGGGATCTTTACACAAATAGTCGGCCGGATTTACAATTTATGTTTTATAGTCGGATTATATACTGATTATACAAATATATATATACCTATTATATTCAATTTAAATAATTAGGTGCACGACTATTTAGGTTAATTCTTCAAGAGAAGAACACTTGAAGGATTCTTAGATCGTGCCCCTCTCGACTACTCCTTATCTGACTTTAATTTTCTTAAGAATTAATAAGCCCATCTTCAAAACGAATGTAGCAAAACTCAAAGGAACTAATTATTATAAATGGCGTGGACGGCCAAGTGCTAGTTTAGTTTTAGGTTTCAGTTCAAATTTTATTAGATTAAACATTAAATGTTTGATTTACTCATATTTAAACTATCATAAAGAATTTTATATAGTTCGCATCCAACATGTCCTACATGTATACTGGGACTTAGTTTATACTTTAGAACAGCATAGGCCTGTTTTCAATTTTATACAAGAGAAATCTAATTATCATTTCTCTTTAAGTTTCTCAAATTCTTTATTATCGTATAACTATACGCTAATTAATGCGAGCTTAATTAAAGTGACAAGGAATGACCTCTGCAATATGAAAGTCGTACCTTTTATTTAATCTTAACAATAAGTCAATAATTATTAAATGAGGAGAGATGTCGATCTGAATAATTAGACAGTGTGCTTTACAATTAAGGACGTGGAAGTAATAAGTCTGCCAAAGAACAGCCAGTTTTGCTTGTTTATTTAAAAAGCCAAATGACTCGACTATATAACGAGGTTAATTTTTACAATAAGAAATTGGAATGTAGGCTTGGCAATGAAATTTCTTTTGGTAAAGAGAAAATTTATCTTGAGATTATAATCGCTAGACTAATTTATTTTTTCTGGGAGATGGAATAATATGATCTTAAGTTTGACGGGATAAGATGGAATATTCTGCATTAAGATAGGGATTACTCCCACACATCCCACACCTTATTCCGCGTACCAAACAACCGTCGCTAAATCCAATTTAAACACACCAACGAGCTATTTTAAATGGTTAAACCAAAAAAGAAAATTGCAACTACTTTGGACTTCTCTTACTAAGGGAAATTTGCATCTATATCCGTTTTTTGTGTCACGTTTTAACTTGTGCCCGCTTTGCAAAAAAAAAAAATTATAAGTGTACCCGCTTTTTCGCATAACTTCAGCATACGGGGCTGAAGTAGCAAATTTAATCACGCAAAACTTTAGCATTCTAGTAGACGGGCCTGAAGTGTGCTGAAGTTTTTGTTTGTAATTGATGAACTTAACCATTGTAGCTGAAGTTTGTTCTCTATTTGCTGGAGTTTTTGTTTAACTTGTGCACGTCTTAACGCAAAACTTTTGTTTGTAATTGCTAAAGTTTTTGTTTTTGTAACTGGCGAACTTCAGCTTTAGAGCTGAAGTTTTTGTTTTGTAACTGGCGAACTTCAGCTCTAGAGCTAAAGTTTTTGTTTTTGTAACTAGCGAACTTCAGCTCTAGAGCTGAATTTTTTGTTTTTGTAACTTACGAACTTCAGCTCTAGAGCTGTAGTTTTATTTTGTAACTGGTGAACTTCAGCTCTAGCTGAAGTTGCTGAAGTTTTGTTCTGCTGAAATTTTTGTTTAAATTGTGCACGTCTTAACGCAAAGCTTTTATTTGTAATTGCTGAATTTTTTATTTTTGTAACTGGCGAACTTCAGTTGTAGAGCTGAATTTTTTGTTTTGTAACTGAAGTTTTTGTTTTTGGAACTGGCGAACTTCAGCTCTAGAGCTGAAGTTTTCGTTTTGTAACTGGCGAACTTCAGCTCTGATAAACATATTTATGGCAATCATCCCATGAACTGAAGTTCCATAGCTGTAACGACCCAGTCAGTCGTTACGTAGAACCTGCGTTATAATTAATTTTATTGACTTGTCATAGGTTGGTTATACTGTTATTGATGTGTTAGAGTTGGTAGACTTGAAATCAGAATGGTTGTAGTGAGAGTTTAGTCGCTTAGTCTTTAAAAATGGCCTTATAGTTGGAAAAGTAAACTAAGAGTTGACTTATTGGTAAACGACCTCGGAATGCGGATTTTATGGCTCGGATAGCTTTGTTAGGTGATTTGGGACTTAGGAGTGTGTTCAGAATAATTTTGTGATGTTCGGTGTAGAATTATGCTTGAATTGGCGAAAGTTAGTTTTTGGCGATTTCCGATCGGCAGTGAAAAATAAGCTATCGGGGTCGGAATGGAATTTCGGAAGTTGGAACAGGTTCATAATGTCATTTTGGATATGTCTGCAAAATTTCAGGACAATCAGAGTTGTTTTGGATAGTTTCGACATCGTTGGTGGATTTTAGAAATTTGAAAGTTCTTAGGCTTGAATCCGATGTGATTTTGGTGTTTTGATGTTATTTTTGGTGTTCCGAGGGTGAAAATAAGTTTGAATGATCATATATGATATGTTGGTAGGTTTGGTTGGTGTCCCGAGGGGCTCGGGATTGATTTCGGATGATTAACGAACACTTTTGGATTTAGAAAATAGCAGTTTTTGCTGGTGTGTTGCAGGTATAATTTTCTTCTATGCGATCGCGTACGTCAGTTGGTGAAGCGTAGGAGATTTCTCTATGTGATCGCAGGTGTGGAGATGCGATCGCAGAGCAGAGGGAGTTAAGGCAGTGCGATCGCGTAGGAGGTGGTGCGAACGCACAGGGTCAGGCGCGCGTGGGGGTGAGTCAGCACTGCGCGAACGCAGACGATTCTATGCAATCGCGTGAGGGAGAAAATGATACACTGTGCGAACGCACTGAGTAAATTATAAAAAAAACCTGGGCAGTTAAATTAAAACCCTTCCGCGGCCATAACCTATTTTAACACCATTTTTGAACGGGAAGAAGCTTTTGAAGCGATTTTGAAGAGGGAAAATCAGTGTTCTTCATAGAGGTAAGTATTGTGGACCTTAAAACTCAATTATAGGTGATTAAGGAACATAATCTTAGTGTTTAATTCATGAAAATCAGTAGAAAAATGTGGGGTTAGGGCTTGAGATTATGAGACCTTTAGGGGTCGATTTAAGGGGTCAACCGAACTTCGAGTTTAGTGTTCTGTATATGTACAAACTCATGAGACGATGAAGAACATTTTGGTATAAATTTTTTTGAGTTCTGAGGTGCGGGACCGGGGGTCGGGTTTTTTTGCTTAAAATCAATTTTTTTTAATTGGAATTCATTCCTTTAGCATAATTTGATGATAAAAATATGAACTTGGTAGATTTGGAGCATTCGGAAGTGGATTCGAGAGGCAAGCGTATTGCAGATTAGTTTCCGGGCTAGTTTGAGGTAAGTAATGTCTTTAAATCCTGTCCTGAGGGTATGAAATCCCGGACTCTGCACCCTTTCACGGGTTTTGGAATGCAAAGGTTGGAACTTTGGAAAAGATATTCCCTATTTAGGAAACTATTGAGTTGCGAAACCGATTTTAAGCCTATACTTAATAGTATTGATATATATTTTCATATGATTTGGGCTGTAAGTCATGTTTGGGGCCTAGTGCCGATCTGTTTACCCCTTGGGGGCTGTTTTTACTATTTTCCTCACTTGATATGTTATGGTTTTCACTCAATCTTTTTCTTGATAATGGTTTTGACACTCAGAGTATTTTGATACTATTTATTGAAAATAAAACACTATTTTTGGGTCGAGAACCTGGTATATTTATGGCCTGTAGGGCATGTTGAGAGTGTCTGACCGAGTGAGGCTGCGGGCCAATATTGTGAGGATGCTATGATATGAGTGAGGCTGCGGGCCAATATTGTGAGTGATTTATGCCATGATGTGGCTTGTTATAGCGCTTGGGCTGTAGGAGCCCCTCCAGAGTCTGTACACACCCCCAGTGAGCGCAGGTACCTATTGAGTGCGAGTGATGCCTGATGGGCTGTTACTGAGTGATTGTGAGGTTGCCTGATTTTACTGAGAGTTACTGAGATATATTGAAATTATACTTGTTTCAAAGGATTTTTGGAAACTGGTTTTCGAACTTATGTATTTGATGAATACTTTATGGTGACTTGGTGTTTTACTGTTTTTGTGAATTAGTGTAACTGTGCTGTGTGTTTCGTATTTCTCAGAATGTGATTTATTTTCATTACTACTGAGTTGTCGTACTCATCATTACTCCATGTGCCTCTATGCACAGATTCAGTTACCGATTTGGAGCAGTAGCTGTCTTGTTCGTTAGCATCAGCTTTACGGGATTTCGAGGTAGCTGTCCAGCGTCCACAACTTCTCCATTTTCCTTCCTCATTTAGTTTTAGCATTTCATTCCTAGACTTTATTTAAGACATTAGTAGAGTTAGTTTTATTTCGTAGATGCTCGTGACAATGTTGACTCCAGTCTTGGGAGGTTTTGTTTAGAGTTGTTTAGACTATTATTGGGTCTCTATGACTTAAAGAAAATTATTTTATGTGATGTTTGATGTTTATTATCGAATTGTGAATTATTATAATCGAACAAATGCGTAGTAATGTGATGGTTGGATAGCCTAGTTCCACGATAGGCGCCATCACGGTCTGTTAGGATTTGGGGTCGTGACAAGTTTGTATCAGAGCTCTAGGTTGCATAGGACTCAACGGTCATGAGAAGGTTTAGTAGAGTCTTGCAGGTCGGTACAGAGACGTCTGTACTTATCTTCGAGAGGCTGCAGAACTCTTAGGAAACATCTCTATCTTTCTTGAACTCTTTCGTGCCCAATCTATTGATTCTTGAAATCTAAACTTACGTTGTTTCATTCTCTCACAGATGGTGAGGACACGCAATACCGATCAGGGTGACCAGACACCAGTCAGGCCCACAATGGGTCGGGGTTGTGGTAGAGGTAGGGGACCAGCCCGTGCAGCAGCCGGGACAGTACCTCAGGATCCCCCTATCGTTCTGGATCAGGTTCCCGCCGATAGTTCTCCAGTGGGGTAGGATCAGGCACCGGCAGTGCCTATTGTTATTCCGGGTCTTCAGGAGACCCTAGCTCAGATATTGACGTTGTGTTCCAGTTTAGCTTAGGCAGTTGGTATGTCTACTACTGCCACTGCAACTCAGGCCAGTGGAGCCAATCAGACTCCAGCTGCCCGGACATCTGAGCAAGCTGTACGGGGTATTCAGGCACCGGGAGCAGCCCCAGCTCAGCCGGTTGCTCCGGTCTAGGATTATGTGGTCCCTTCTATGCCCGAGGAGGAGTAACACAGGTTAGAGAGGTTCAGTAGACTTTAGCCTCCAACTTTCAGCGGTATAGAGGGCGAGGATGCCCAAGGTTTTCTAGATAAATGTCAGAGGATGCTCCGTACTGCCGGTATTTTGGAGACCAACGGAGTTTCATTTGCTACTTATCAGTTTGCTGGTGCTGCTTTACTTGGTGGGAGTCATTCGAGAGGCATAGCCGGTTGGTTCAGCACCTCTCACATGGCAGAAGTTCTCCACGATAGTTTTGGAGAAGTATGTTCCTCAGTCCCACAGAGAGGATCAGTGCAGGAAGGTTGAGCAGCTGCGGCAAGGAGAGTTGTCAGTTACTCAGTATGAGATGAGGTTTTCCCTGTTGGCTAGGCATGCTTCTAAGATTGTCCCTACTGATAGGGAGAGGATTAGGAGGTTTTTAGATGGTCTTACTTATCAGCTTCGGATCTTGATGACCAGAGAGAGAATGTCTCGAGCTACATTTGAGCAGGTAGTTGACATTGCTCAGGACATTGAGTCGGTTCGTAGGAAGGAGCGTGAGAAGAGGGAGGTCAAGAGGCCTCGGGGATCAGGTAGCTTCTGTGGTGCCCCTTCTAGAGGGCAGTTTCAGCACAACAGAGGTCGTCCATTTTGACCTCCACAGCCAGTTCGCCCAGCTTACAGTGGTGTATCTTCGGGGCAAGGTCCTCGCAGTTCTTATCAGGGAAGTTCATCTTTTAGTGCCTTTCTAGTTCAGTGTTCTTCCAGGGCATCATCTTATCAGGGTTCTTCTATGCATGGTTCGTGTGGTGGTTATCATGGTGACATGGGTTCTCGTCAGTTTTCATCTCCAACTCCAGGTGGTTGTTATGAGTGTGGAGAGTTCGGTCATGAGTGGAGGTAGTGTCCCCGTCGTCCTAGTAGTTCATCTCAGTAGAGGGTTCAACCCTCCGCTTCAGCCCTAGTCACTTCACCACCTACCCAGGCAGCTAGGGGTGGTGGTCAGACAGCTAGAGGCCGCCCTAGAGGGGGAGGTCGAGTAGGTGGAGGCCAACCACATATCTATGAACTTCCGGCTAGGCCTGATGCTATGGCCTCAGATGCGGTGATTACAGGTACTATTTCAGTTTGTCACACTGATGCTTTGGCTTTATTTGACCCTGGTTCCACGTACTCTTATGTCTCATCCTATTTTGCTCATTTTCTGAATATGCCCCGTGAGTCTTTGGTTACGTCTGTTCATGTTTCGAATCCGATGTGCGATACTATTGTTGTGGACCGTGTCTATCGATCGTGTCTTATATCTATTGGGGGTCTGGAGACCCGAGTGGACTTGATGTTACTCAGTATGGTCGATTTTGATGTGATTCTAGGCATGGATTGGTTATCCCCATGTCATGCTATTCTTGATTGTCACGCTAAGATCGTGACCCTAGCTATGCCCGGAATTCCGAGAGTTAAGTGGAGAGGGTCTATAGAGCATGTGCCTAGCAGAGTGATTTCTTATTTGAAGGCTCAACGTATGGTTGAGAAAGGGTGTGAGTCTTATATTGCTTTTGTGAGGAATGTTAGTAGTGAGACTCCTTCTGTTGATTCTGTTCCTGTAGTCCGAGATTTTCCGGATATATTTCCTACAGACCTGCCAGGCATGCCACCTGACAGGGATATTGATTTTGGTATCGACTTGGTGCCAGACACGCAACCTATCTCTATTCCACCTTACCGCATGGCACCAGCAGAGTTGAAAGAACTGAAGCAGCAGCTTCAGGAACTATTAGATTAGGGGTTCATTCGTCCTAGTGTGTCACCTTAAGGTGCACCGGTGTTGTTTGTGAAAAAGAAAGATGGCTCCATGCACATGTGTATTGATTACAGGCACCTGAATAAGGTTACGGTGAAGAACCAGTATCCTTTGCCTCGTATTGATGACTTATTTGATCATCTTCAGGGAGCTAAGGTGTTCCCCAAGATTGACTTAAGGTCTGGGTATCATCAGCTGAAGATTTGGGATTCTAACATTCCGAAGACTGCTTTTAGGACCAGATATGGTCATTATGAATTCCTGGTTATGTCATTTGGGCCAGCCGCGTTCATGCAATTGATGAACAACGTGTTTCAGCCTTACCTTGATTCGTTCGTCATTGTATTCATTGATGACATCCTGGTTTATCCTCGTAGCCAGGAGGAGCATGCTCAACATTTGAGGGTTGTGTTACAGAGATTGAGGGAGAAGAAGCTGTATGCAAAATTCTCCAAGTATGAGTTTTGGCTTGGTTCAGTAGCTTTCTTAGGGCACGTGGTGTCTAGTAAGGGTATTCAGGTTGATCCAAAGATGATTGAGGGGGTGCAGAGTTGGCCCAGACCGTTCTCAGCTACTGAGATTAGGATTTTCCTTGGGTTGGCAGGATATTACCGTCGTTTTATAGAGGGATTCTCTTCTATTGCTTTGCCTTTGACTAGATTGACCCAGAAGGGTGCTCCATTTAGATGGTTTGAAGAGTGTGAGAAGAGCTTTCAGAAGCTCAAGTCAGCATTGACCACAACTCCGGTTCTAGTTTTGCCTACTGGTTCGGGTTCTTACATAGTCTATTGTGATGCTTCTAGAGTTGGTTTGGGAGCGGTATTGATGCAGAACGGTAGGGTGATTGCCTACGCGTCTAGACAGGTGAAGGTATATGAGAACAACTATCCAATGCACGATCTTGAGTTAGCTGCCATTGTTCATGCCTTAAAGATTTGGCGGCATTACTTGTATGGGGTATAGTGTGAGATTTTCACTGACCATCGTAGCTTGCAGTATCTGCGGAGGCAGAAGGAAATTTGCATTAGAGGAGATGGTTAGATCTTCTCAAGGATTATGATCTTACTATTTTGTATCATCCGGGGAAGGCCAATGTGGTGGCCGATGCCTTTAGTCGCAGAGCCGAGAGTTTGGGGAGTCTAGATTACCTTTCAGCAGCAGACTTTAGCGGGTCAGTTGGTGAGGTTGGATTTGTCAGACCCTCCGCGGGTATTAGCTAGCATGGCTTCCCGGTCTTCTCTCTATGATCAGTTTAGAGCTCACCAATATGATGACCGACACTTGTTAGTTCTTCAGGATAGATTTCGTGGGGGTGATGCCAGAGATGTGACTATTGGTGATGACGGAGTTATGAGGATGCAGGGCCGTATTTGCATGCCCAATGTGGAGGGTATTCGAAAGTTGATATTAGTAGAGGCTCACAGCTCGCGGTATTCTATTCATCTGGGTGCCGCGAAGATGTATCAGGATCTGAGACAACAGTATTGGTGGAGGCGGATGAAGAGAGATATTGTTGAGTACGTAGCACAACATCTCAACTGCCAGCAGGTCAAGTATGAGCACCAGAGACGAGGTTGGTTACTTCAGAGGTTATATATTCCGGAGTGGAAGTGGGCGCAGATTACTATAGACTTTGTAGTTGGGCTTCCACGGACTTCGAAGGGTTTTGATGGTATTTGGGTCATTGTGGATAGATTGACCAAGTCCACGCATTTCATTCCTGTCAGTACTACTTATACTTCAGAGCGGTTAGCTGGTATTTACATTAAGGAGATTGTCCGGTTGTATGGAGTTCCGGTTTCTATCATTTCTGACAGAGGTACAGAGTTCACATCTCAGTTTTTGAGGACCTTACAGAGAGGTATGGGTATTGATGCAAACTTGAGCACTGCATTTCACCCTCAGACCGACGGGCAGTCAGAACAGACTNGAACGGACTATTCAGATTTTGGAGGATATGTTACGGGCTTGTGTGATTGATTTTGGTGGTTCATGGGATCAGTTTCTGCCACTAGCGGAGTTTGCATATAATAACAACTACCAGTCCAGTATTCAGATGGCCCCGTATGAGGCTTTATATGGTAGGAGGTGTAGATCTCCGGTCGGTTGGTTCGAGCCTGGTGAGGCTAAGTTATTGGGCACAAATTTGATTTAGGATGCATCGGAGAAGGTGAAGTTGATTCAGGAGCGACTTCGTATGGCGCAGTCTAGGCAGAAGAGTTACGCGGACCGGAAGGTCCGGGATGTGTCATTTATGGAAGATGATAAGGTACTGCTGAAGGTATCACCGATGAAGGGTGTTATGAGGTTCGGAAAGAGAGGAAAGCTGAGTCCTCGGTTTATTGGTCTTTTTGAGGTGCTTCAGAAGGTTGGAGAAGTGGCTTATAGACTTGCCTTGCCACCCAGCCTATCGAGTGTTCATCCGATATTTCACGTGTCGATGCTCAGGAAATATGTTGGTGACCCGTCTCATGTGTTAGACTTCAGCACAGTTCAGCTCGAGGGTGATATGTCGTATGAGGTTGATCCAGTAGCTATTTTAGCTCGCGAGGTCAGGAAGTTGAGGTATAAGGATATATCATCAGTGAAGGTGCAGTAGAGAGGTTAGCCGATGGAGGAGGCTACATGGGAGATCGAGCGGGAGATGCAGAGCCAATATCCTCACTTGTTTGAGACTCCAGGTATGTTTCTAGACTCGTTCGAGCACGAAGGTTTGTTTAAGAGGGGGAGAATGTAACGGCCCGGTCAGTCGTTACGTATAACCTGCATTATAATTACTGTTATTGACTTGTCATAGGTTGGTTATACTTTTATTGATGTGTTAGAGTTGGTAGGCTTGAAATCGGAATGGTTGTAGTGAGAGTTTAGTCACTTAGTCTTTAAAAATGGCCTTATAATTTGAAAAGTCAACTGAGAGTTGACTTATTGGTAAACAACCTCAGAATACGGATTTTATGTATCAGATAGATTTTTAGGTGATTTGGGACTTAGGAGTGTATTCAGAATAATTTTGTGATGTCCGGTGTAGAATTGCTTGAATTGGCGAAGGTTAGTTTTTTGCGATTTTCGGTCGGCAGTGGAAAATAAGCTATCGGGATCAGAATGGAATTCCGGAAGTTGGAACAGGTTCATAATATCATTTTGGATATGTCTGAAAAAGTTCAGGTCAATCGGAGTTGTTTTGGATAGTTTCGACATCGTTGGTGGATTTTAGAAATTTGAAAGTTCTTAGGCTTGAATCCGATGTGATTTTGGTGTTTTGATGTTAGTTTTGGTGTTCCGAGGGTGAACCTAAGTTTGAATGATCATATATGATATGTTGGTAGGTTTGGTTGGGGTCCCGAGGGGCTCGAGATTGATTTGGGTGATTAACAGACACTTTTGGACTTAGAAAATAGTNAAAGTGTCTGAAAAAGTTCAGGTCAATCGGAGTTGTTTTGGATAGTTTCGACATCGTTGGTGGATTTTAGAAATTTGAAAGTTCTTAGGCTTGAATCCGATGTGATTTTGGTGTTTTGATGTTAGTTTTGGTGTTCCGAGGGTGAACCTAAGTTTGAATGATCATATATGATATGTTGGTAGGTTTGGTTGGGGTCCCGAGGGGCTCGAGATTGATTTGGGTGATTAACAGACACTTTTGGACTTAGAAAATAGTAGTTTTTGCTGGTGTGTTGCAGGTATAATTTTCTTCTATGCGATCGCGGGGTATTGTATGCGATCGCATAGGTCAGTTGGTGAAGCCGAGGAGATTTCTCTATGTGATCGCAGGTGTGGAGGTGCGATCGCAGAGCAGAGGGGGTTAAGGCAGTGCGATCGCACAGGAGGTGGTGCGAACGCACAGGGTCAGACGCGCGTGGGGGTGAGTCAGCACTGTGCGAACGCAGGCGATTCTATGCAATCGCGTGAGGGAGCAAATTATACACTATGCGAATGCACTGAGTAAATTATAAAAAAACCTGGGTAGTTAAATTAAAACCCTTCCGCGACCATAACCTATTTTAACACCATTTTTGAACGGAAAAAAGCTTTTGAGGCGATTTTGAAGAGGGAAAATCAGTTTTCTTCATATAGGTAAGTATTTTGGACCTTAAAACTCGATTATAGGTGATTAAGGAACATAATCTTAGTGTTTAATTCATGAAAATCAGTAGAAAAAAGTGGGGTTAGGGCTTGAGATTATGAGACCTTTAGGGGTCGATTTGAGGGGTCAAACGAACTCTGATTTTAGCGTTCTGTATATGTACGGATTCGTGAGATGATGAAGAACATTTTGGTATAAAATTTGTCGAGTTCCGAGATGCGAAACCGAGGTTCGGGTTTTGTGCTTATAATCAATATTTTTCAATTGAAATTCATTCCTTTAGGACAATTTGATGATAAAAATCTGAACTTGGTAGATTTGGAGCATTCGGAAGTTGATTCGAGAGGCAAGTGTATCGCGGAATAGCTTCCGGGATAATTTGAGGTAAGTAATGTCTTTAAATCCTATCCTGAGGGTATTAAACCCCGGACTCTGCACCCTTTTACGGGTTTGGAATGCAAAGGTTGGAACTTTGGAAAAGATATTCCCTATTTAGGCAACTATTGAGTTGCGAAACCAATTTTAAGACTATACTTAATATTATTAATAAATATTTTGATATGATTTGGGCTGTAAGCCATGTTTGGGGCCTAGTGTCAATCTGTTTACCCTATGGGGGCTGTTTTTACTATTTTCCTCACTTGATATGTTATGGTTTTCACTCAGTCGTTTTCTTGATAATGGTTTTGACACTCAGAGTATTTTGATACTATTTATTGAAAATAAAACACTATTTTTGGGTCGAGAACCTGGTATATTTATGGCCTGAAGGGCATGTTGAGAGTGTCTGACTGAGTGAGACTGCGTGCCAATATTGTGAGGATGTTATGATATGAGTGAGGGTACGGGTCAATATTGTGAGTGATTTATGCCATGATGTGGCTTGTTATAGCGCTTGGTCTGTAGGAGCCCCTCCGGAGTCTGTACACACCCCTAGTGAGTGTAGGTACCTATTGAGTGCGAGTGATGCCTGATGGGCTGATACTGAGTGATTGTGAGGTTGCTTGATGGGATGATACTGAGTGATGGTGAGATTTTGGGCTGATACTGAGTGATTATGAGGTTTCCTGATGGGCTATTGTTATGAGAAATGAATTATGGCCCGAGGGGAAAAATTATGATGATTTGACTGAGGTTTTGAACTATGATTCACTTCGTTTTTCAAACTAATTTTACCGAGAGTTTTACTGAGATATATTGAAATTATACTTGTTTCAAAGGATTTCTCGAAATTGGTTTTTGAACTTATGTATTTGATGAATACTTTATGGTGACTTGGTGTTTTCTTTTTTTTGTGAATTGGTATATCTGTGCTGTGTGTTTCGTATTTCTCACTGTGATTTATTTTCATTACTACTGAGTTAGCGTACTCATCATTACTCCCTGTGCCTCTATGCACAGATTCAGGTACCGATTTGGAGCAGTAGCTGTCTTGTTCGTTAGCAGCAGCTTTACAGGATTTCGAGGTAGCTGACCAACGTCCAAAACTTCTCCATTTCCCTTCCTTATTTAGTTTTAGCATTTCATTCCTAGACTTTATTTAAGATATTAGTAGAGTTAGTTTTATTTCGTAGATGCCCGTGACCATGTTGACTCCATTCTTGGAAGGTTTTGTTTAGAGTTATTTAGACTATTATTGGGGCGCTACGACTAAAAGAAAATTATTCTATGCGATGTTTGCTGTTTATTATTGAATTTTGAATTATTATAATCGAACAAATGCGTAGTAATGTTATGGTTGGCTAGCCTAGTTCCACGATAGGCGTCATCACGACCTGTTAGGATTTGGGATCGTGACAATAGAAGCACCAACACAGTAGAAGAAAGAAGAAGAATAAGAAGAAGAAGAAGAAGAAGAAGAAGAAGAGGAATAAGAAAAAGAAGAAGAAGAAGAAGAAGAAGAAGAAGAAGAAAATGAAGGAGGCGAAGGAGGAGGAGAAAGGGGGCTGAAGTTATTTATAAAGTGGGTACAAGTTAAAAGTTTTAAAAAAATGGGTATAGGTTAAATGGGGGCGACCAAATAGGGCGCCCCGTGCAATTTTTACTCTTACTAACTAGATGAGGAAAGGCCCGTATACGGGCCCAATATTGTAGTCTTAAAATTATTGTTTGTCGAGGCTCAATTAATTTTTTGATAAATAAATTTATTCCTGTTATATTCATTTAATCACAGATAGAGAATGATATTGGGGATCACAATTTATAATTAGTTTATGTTAATAATTTACTTAAAATTAAATCATAAATTATAATCTGTTTAAATTACTCCAATTAACATAAAAAGACTACGTGCTATAATACCCATTTTTAAAATCCACATCAAACATAACATCAAATTGAAAATTTAATTTGAATGGCATTGTTTTCCTATTTAAATATTTTACAAGAGAAAACATTACAGATGCAAGTGTTATCTATATTAACAAATTTTTTAGAATAAGAAGCTTACCAATATATTTGTAAACTATTTTTGAATACGTCCAAATTGGTTTCACAAGAGTTTCAACAATGAGAACAATCAGCTACTTGATGAAATTTGACACGAACAATATCATTCTTTAAAATACGATAAAAGATGAAAAAAACTTACTATTAATTTTACTTCATGTCTTGTATACAACAAAATCAATATAAATTTTTAGTGCAGTAAATAAAAAGAACTTCCAAGAGGACTCGCACCCCTAAAGGGGCAATTTACTACTTCAAATAAATAGAATCAAAGGCACTAAACAAATATTAACATGATATAAATTATAGTAATTCATAGTAGTTCAAATTATATTTTATTATAACTCGTTTAAAATGATGTTAACTGGTGATAAAATATAAAACATATGATAGAAGTTTATATAAATTTTATAGGGATTTAATTTTTTTTCTTAATTAAGGAGATAGGAGAAATATTTTTATTTTTCTATAGATTTTTCATATGTTAATTGTCATAATACTTTAAAACAGTGTGGGTAAATACGAAAATCTTGTAAATATTTACCAATATCTTCTTTTGTTGCACTATTATTTAAAAAATTAAGTTTACTTTCTCTGTGAAAATTTCTAGTTAACAAAACCAAAATTAATAATTTTACCAAATGAGAAAAATGAACATTTCAAATGATTATTTGCATGCAGTACTCTTCATCAAAGTAGTCTAATAAAGATGGAGTAACATCTAAAGAAGTGTTGTAGTTATGAAAATGTGGGTTCCATATGTATCAATAATAGTTAGCATTTAAGAATTACAAACAAAATAAGAATTTTTTTAAAATGATAAATATACCCTTGATCTACCAACTTCTCATTTCTATATAAAGAAAATTGAGTTTATTAGTACCATCTTGCTGCTGACCTTGTATATGTAGGAATGGCCAAATAGAGATCAACTCTAATTAGATAAAAGAAATATAATAAAGTTGAAAAATACAACTTTTTAATTTGACCAACTCAAGTTAGGATCAAATTAAAATCAATGCAATTTTCTAAGAATATTTCTATATATTAGAAGAACAACACTTTCGACATGTATGCTTCAAATCTTTTCAACAAAGTTTGAGAGCATTTAGGTCATTTCACATCAGCTTTATACGTGCCCTTTTGTGAGCTGCTCAGATACTATCTGTAGCTTTTAAGCTACTCCCACATGTACGCTTTCTCATATCATATACAATGGAGTCACAGAGCTACTCAGATCTTCTACTGTTTTTCTCAAGTCTCTTCAACTTGCAGGTAAGTTTGTTACTCTTTAACATCAATTTTGTTGGTTTCTATGTGTTATTTCTCTTTTTTTGTTCCAATTTGTTTCAACCCACATACAGTTCTTTTTATAGCAATGGTAAGATTTCTAAACAATGGAGGTTTACCTCAAAAGCATGAAAATAAACTGAATTAAAGATAGATTTTGTCTATATTCAAGACGATTCGAAAATTTTTGAGTTAGGGTTTAGATGGATGAAATTGGAGGAAGGTTTTTTTTTTGTGGAGATGAATTGAAATAAAGAGCTCAGCTTTGAGTATTGCTGTTGTCGCTAACACGGACACCGATGGATCATCAGGGAGGTTACCGACGTTGAAGGAGAGGGAAAACTATCACGACCCGACTTCCCGGTGTCGGGACCGTGATGACGCCTAACATTTCATTTTCTAGGCAAGCCAACGTTAGAGAATTATTTATCCAATTCTTATGCATTTTGTAAATAATAGAAAATAAGCTATAACGAGATAAGGTGAGTGCGGAATAAAATAAAAACCTCAATATCTACTACCACCCGGATCTAGTGTCACAATTCACGAACTTCTAAGATTTTGCTACAAGTAAAAGTCTAAAAGAAATACAACTAATTTGAAAGAAAATAAACAGTAAAGTGCAGTGTCTAGAAGGGGACTCCAGGGTCTGCGGACGCCGACAAATCTACCTTGGGTCTTTTGACGGATGAATCTAGCAGCTAACCTCACGATCAGCTCGGACCAACAGCAAGATCCACACAGGAAGTGCAGAGTGTAGTATCAGTACAACCGACCCCATGTACTGGTAAGTTGTAACGATCCGGCCGGTCGTTCCGTGAGATTTTACCCTCTTTCCCCCATTTCTGCATTTGTTATATATTGCTAGCCTGTTTTTGTTGTGTTGGATCAGTTGGTTTGGGTCCGGAGTGGTTATGGTGAGAATTGAGGTATTTAGTCTCTTAAAGAAGCCTAATAGTTTACAAAGTCAACTAAGAGTTGACTTATTGGTAAACGACCTTTTATGGCTCGGATAGCTTCATTAGGTGATGTCTGGTGTAGAATTTGACTTGAATTGGGAAAAGTTAGTTTTTGGCGATTCCCGGGCGGCAGTGGAAAATAGGCTATTAGGGTCGGAATGGAATTCCAGAAGTTGCAGCAGGTTCGTAATGTCATTTTGGATATGTCTGCAAAATTTCAGGTTAATCAGAGGTGTTTTGGTTTGTTTCGGCGTAGTTGGCGAAATTTGGAAGTTTCAAAGTTCATAGGCTTGAATTTGATGCGATTTTTGGTATTTTCGTGTTGCTTTTGGTGTTTCGAAGGATCGACTAAGTTGGAATAATGCTATGGGGTGTGTTGGTATGTTTTGTTGGAGCTCCGAGGGGCTCGGGATTGATTTCGGATGGTTGGCCGGGTTTTTGGACTTGGAAAATTGCAGCAATAGCTGCTGGTGTGAAGTTCTGGTGTTGACCGCACCTGCGATTGGGCAGCCGCAGGTGCAATGGGCATAGCGCAGGTGCGAAAAGACTAGTCAGGGATTTTTCCGCAGGAGCAAAGTTTTGGCCGCACCTGCGAAGCCACAAGTGCGGAAGATAAGCCGCAGGTGCGGAAATGACTACCAGAAATAGTATATAAAGGCTCTCCGCGAAAATTCCNAGGTTTTGGGTAGGCAATTATGATCCGATTTTGATGATTTTGGTATGAGTAGAATCGTGGGAGGATGAGGTTTCTAGTGATGTAAAAATTATCGAGTTCCGAGATGTGGGCTCGGGGCTTGGTTTTGGCCGAGTTTCGAGATTCTTGTATAATTTGATAATTTCCGATTGGGTTGAGTTCCTTTGATATATATTGATGATGTTAAACTGGTTTTGGCTAGATTCGGAGCAATCAGGATCCAATTTGAGGGGAAAGAACATTGCGGACTAGTGTTGTGTCCCAGTAGAGGTAAGTAATGGTTATAAATTCTGTTCTGAGGGTATGAAACCCCGGACTTTACATCCCTTCACGGATTTGGAGTGACGCACACACTGGATGACGAGTGTGGGGTATGCACGAACTGAAAATTTTGAAATATGTTCCTTTTTAGGCAACTATTGAGTTGCGAAACTGCTTTTTAAGCATATGTTTTACAGTATTGCTATGATTTGATATATTTGGGTTGTAAGCTATGTTTGAGGCCTAGTGCCGATCTGTTTTAACCCCTTGGGGGCTATTTTACTGATATTCTCACTACTTTGAAACTATGATTTTACACTCAGTCTTTCTTATGAAATTGTTGAGACTCCTATTTGATGATATTACTATTTCTTGAAATGAAATACTATTTTGGGTCGAGAACCCCGTTTATTTTGGCCTGAGTGGCATGATGAGAGTGTTTGACTGAGTGAGGCCGAGGGCCAATATTGTGAGGATGTTGTGATATGAGAGAGGCCGAGTTCCTGGGAGTGATTGATGCCATGATTTGGCTTGTTTATAGCGCTTGGGTTGTAGGAGCCCCTCCGGAGTCTATACATACCCCTAGTGAGCGCAGACACCTACAGAGTGCCGAGTGAGGAGTAATTGGGAGGCATGAGTGACTGTGAGGTGCTGAGGGGCTGATTACGAGTGATGGTGAGGTATGCCCGAGGGGCTGATTATGAGTGACTGTGAGGCATGCCCGAGGGGCTTATTATGATACATGTTTTGCCCGTGGGGCTACTTATGATTTTACTACTTTCACTCCGAGCTTATGAAATATGTTTTACCCAAGGGGCCTCTATATGATTCATTTCATTTTATCACTAAACCTTTCGGTTGAAGTTGTTGAAAAATATACATTCGTCAAAGGATTTTTCTGAAGTTGGTTTTAAGGCATGACAATTTCATACATCTATGTTATACCATTGGAAAGTAAGGCTGTGTATATTGTGGTTTGATGGCATTGATTTTATGTGTTTCCTTGGCGCTTAGACTTGATTTATTTTCATTACTACTGAGTTGGCATACTCACATTACTCCCTGCACCTCTATGTGCAGATTCAGGTGCATATATCGAGCATTAGCCATCTTTTTCCGCGAGGAGCCGGATTTGCGGTATATAGAGGTAGCTGTTCAGCTTCCGCAGCATCTCTGTTTTTCCCTTCTTGTTGTATATAGCTTTCATTCGGAGATTTTGTATTATGACAGTATATTTTGGCTTATTTTTCTAGGTTCTCATGACTTGTTGGCTTCGGGTTTTAGGGTTGGCGGCACTGTTTATTGGCCTACTTTATTTAGTAAACATTGTATATTTATGAAATGCTTGGATTTGGAATGGGATGTTGAAAGAAATTGTGAACATGTGTTTATTGGCTAGCCTAGTTCCACGATAGGCGCCATCACGACCGGTTTAGGATTTGGGGTTGTGACAGTTTGGTATCAGAGCCCTAGGTTACATAGGACTCAACGGTCATGAGCAGGTTTAGTAGAGTCTTGCGGAACGGTACAGAGACGTCTGTACTTATCTTCGAGAGGTTGCCAAACTTTTAAGAAACATTTCTATCTTTCTTGAACTCTTTTGTGCTGATCTGTTGATTCTTGAAATCTGAACTTACATTATTTCATTCTCTCACCGATGGTGAGGACACGCCATACTGATCAGAGTGACCAGTCACCGGCTAGACCAGCGAGAGGTCGAGGCCGCGGTCGAGGCCGTGGTAGAGGTAGGGGGCCAGCCCGCGCAACAGCTGGGAGCAGTACCATAGGATCCCCCTATCGATCATGACCAGGTTCCCGCCGATGGTGTCCCAGCGGGACAGGCTCAGGCACTAGCAGTGCCTATAGTTATTTCGGTCTTCAGGAGGCCCTGTCTTAGATATTGACAGTATGCACCTGTTTGGCTCAGGTAGTCGCCATGTCTTCTTCTGCCACTACAGCTCAGGCCGGAAGAGGCAACCAGACTCCAGCTGCCCGGGCACCTAAGCAGGCCGCACAGGGTATTCATGCACCAGGAGCAGCCCCAACTCAGCCAGTTGCTCCGGTCCAGGATCATGTGGTCCCTGCTATGCCTGAGGACGAGCAGCGGAGGTTGGAGAGATTCAGCAGACTTCAGCCTCCGACTTTCAGCGGTACAGAAGGCGAGGACGCCCAAGGATTTCTAGATAGGTTCCAAAGGATACTATGTATCGCAGGTATTTTGGAGACCAGTGGGGTCTTATTTGCTATATTTCAGTTTGCGGGTGCTGCCTTTACCTGGTGGGAGTCGTTCGAGAGGCGTAGACCGGTTGGTTCAACACCTCTTACCTGGCGGCAGTTCTCCACGATCTTTTTAGAGAAGTATGTTCCTCAGTCCCACAGAGAGGAGCATCGCAGGCAGTTTGAGCAGCTGCGCCAGGGAGAGTTATCGGTTACTCAGTACGAGATGAGGTTCTCCGAGTTGGCTAGGTATGCTTCTGAGATTGTCCCTACTGATAGGGAGACGGTGAGGAAGTTTGTGGATGGTCTTTGTTATCATCTTCGGTCGCTTATTACTCGGGAGAGAGTATCGGGTGCTTCATTCGAGCAGGTTGTTGACATAGCTCGAGATATCGAGTCCGTTCGCTGCCAAGAGCGGGAGGAGAAAGAGGCCAAGAGGCCTCGTGGTTCGGGCAGTTCCAGTGGTGCTCCCTTCAGGGGACAGTTTCAGTAGGGTAGGGGCCGTTCATTCAGGCCTCCTCGGTCAGGCCGCCCAGCATATAGTGGTGCGTCATCGGGGTAGGGTCCCCATGGTTCTCAGTCAGGCCGCACTTCATTTGGTGCCCTCCCAGCTCAGAGTGCAGCTCAAGAACCTCCAGTTCAGGGTTCTTCTATGCAGGAGTCTTCCAGTGGCCGTACGGGTGCCAGGGGTTTCTATCAGTCCCCGTCTCCAGCTCCAGGGAGCTGTTTTGAGTGTGGAGAGTTCGGGCACGGGTGGAGGAAGTGTCCCCGCCGTTCCAGTGGATCTTCTCAGCAGAGGTGCCAGCCCTCGACTTCAGCTCCAGTCACTCACCACCCGCCCAGGAAGCCAGGGGTGGTGGTCAGTCAGCCAGAGGCCGCCCTAGAGGGGGAGGTCGAGCAGGGGGAGGTCAGGCTCGCATGTATGCGTTTCCAGCCTGGACGGATGCTATGGCCTCAGATGCCGTGATCGCAGGTATTGTTTCAGTCTGTTGCCATGATGCCTTGGATTTATTTGACCCCGGTTCTACATATTCCTAATTTTCTTCATATTTTGCCAGTTTTCTAGATGTGCCCCGTGAGTCTCTAGTCACCTCTGTTCATGTGTCGACTCCGGTGGGCGATACTGTTATTGTGGATCGTGTGTATCGGTCATGTATGATATCTATTGGGGGTCGGGAGACCCGAGTGGACCTACTGTTACTCAGCATGGTCGATTTTGACGTTATATTGGGCATGGATTGGTTATCTCCGTGCCATGTTATTCTTGATTATCACGCTAAGACCGTGACCTTAGCTATGCCGGGGTCCGAGGGTTGAGTGGAGAGGTTCTTCCGAGTATATGCCTAGTAGGGTGATTTCTTACCTGAAGGCTCAGCGCATGGTTGAGAAAGGGTGTTTATCTTATTTGGCCTTTGTGAGGGATGTCGGTGGTGAGATTCCTGCTATTGATTCAGTTTTGATGATCCGGACTTTCCGGATGTGTTTCCTGCAGACCTGCCAGGCATGCCACCTGATAGGGATATTGATTTTGGTATTGACTTGGTGTCAGGAACTCAGCCTATTTCTGTCCCACCTTATCGTATGGCACCAGCGGAGCTTAAGGAATTGAAGGAGCAGCTCTAGGAACTCTTGGATAAGGGGTTCGTTCGGCCTAGTGTGTCACCTTGGGGTGCACCAGTGTTGTTCGTGAAGAAGAAGGATGGGTCCATGCGTATGTGTATTGACTATCGGCAGTTGAACAGGGTTACCGTGAAGAACCAGTATCCCTTGCCCCGCATTGATGATTTGTTTGACCAGCTTCAGGGAGCCAGAGTGTTTTCCAAGATTTATTTGAGATCTGGGCATCAGTTGAGGATTCGGGATTCTGAGAAACTTTATGCGAAATTCTCCAAGTGTGAGTTTTGGCTTAGTTCGGTAGCTTTCTTGGGGAACGTGGTGTATAGTGAGGGGATTTAGGTCGATCCAAAGATGATTGAGGCAGTGCAGAGTTGGCCCAGACCGTCCTCAGCTACAGAGATTAGGAGTTTCCTTGGTTTGGCGGGTTATTACCGTCGCTTTGTAGAGGGATTCTCTTCTATTGCTTCGCCTTTGACTAGATTGACCCAGAAGGGTGCTCTATTCAGGTGGTCTGATGAGTGTCAGGAGAGCTTTCAGAAGCTCAAGTCAGCATTGACTACAGCTCCGGTACTAGTTTTTCCTGCTGGTTCGGGTTCTTACATAGTTTATTGTGATGCTTCTAGAGTTGGCTTGGGAGCGGTATTGATGCAGGACGGTAGGGTGATTGCCTACGCGTCTAGACAGTTGAAGGTGCACGAGAAGAATTATCTAGTGCACGATCTTGAGTTACCTTCCATTGTTCATGCCTTGAAGATTTGGCGGCGTTATTTGTATGGGGTGCAGTGTGAGATTTTCACTGATCATCGTAGTTTGCAGTATCTGCTGAGGCAGAAGGAATTGAATTTGCGTCAGAGGAGATGGTTAGAGCTCCTCAAGGATTATGGCCTCACTATCTTATATCATCCGGGGAAGGCCAATGTAGTGGCTGATGCCTTGAGTCGCAGAGAAAAGAGTTTGGGGAGTCTCTCCTACCTTCCAGTAGCAGAGCGGCCATTAGCCCTTGATGTTCAGGCCTTAGCGGGACAATTGGTGAGATTGAACCTATTAGAGACCCCGGGGGTGTTGGCTTGTGTGGCCTCCAAGTCTTCTCTTTACGATCAGATTAGAGCACGCCAGTATGATGATTCACATTTTCTTGTTCTTCAGGACAGGGTCCGTCGCGGTGATGCCTGGGATGTGGTTATTGGTGATGATGGGGTCATGAGGATGCAGGGCTGGATTTGCGTGCCCAATATAGATGGGCTTCCAGATTTGATTCTAGCAGAGGCTCATAGTTCGCGGTATTCCATCCATCCGGGTGCCGCAAAGATGTATAAGGATTTGAGGCAGCATTATTGGTGGAGGAGGATGAAGAAGGATATCGTGGAGTTTGTGGCTCGGTGTCTCAACTGTCAGTAGGTCAAGTATGAGCACTAGAGACCTGGTGGATTGCTTCAGAGGTTTGATATTTCGGAGTGGAAGTGGGAGCCGATCACCATGGACTTCGTAGTTGGACTCCTACGGACTTTGAGGAGGTTTGATGCTATATGGGTTATTGTGGATCGGCTGACCAAGTCCATGCACTTCATTCCTGTTGGTACTACTTATTCTTCAGAGAGGTTAGCTGAGATCTTTATCAGGGAGATTGTTAGATTGCACGGGGTTCTAGTTTCTATTATTTCCGAAAGAGGCACTCAGTTCACATCTCAGTTTTGGAGAGCCGTGCAGAGAGAGTTGGGTACTCAGGTTGAGTTGAGCACAGTGTTTCATCCCCAGATCGACGGGCAGTCAGAGCGTACCATTCAGATTTTGGAGGATATGTTGCGTGCTTATGTGATTGACTTTGGTTGTTCGTGGGACCAGTTCCTTCCACTAGCAGAGTTTGCATGTAATAACAGCTATCAGTCGAGTATTCAGATGGCTCCGTATGAGGCTCTATATGGTAGGAGGTGCAGATCTCCGGTTGGTTGGTTTGAGCCGAGAGAGGCTAGGCTATTAGGCACAGACTTGGTTCAGGATGCTTTGAGTAAGGCAAAGTTGATTCAGGAGCGGATTCACATGGCGCAGTCTAGGAAGAATAGTTATGCGGACCGGAAGGTCTGAGATGTGTCTTTCATGGTTGGGGATAAGGTGTTGCTGAAGGTATCACCCACAAAGGGTGTTATGAGATTCGGGAAGAGAGGGGCTGAGTCCCAGGTTCATTGGGCCATTTGAGGTGCTTCAGAGGGTTCGGGAAGTGGCTTATAGCTTGCTATGCCTCCCAGTTTATCAAGTATTCATCCAGTATTCCATGTTTCTATGCTTCGGATGTATGTTGGTGACCCTTCCCATGTTTTGGACTTCAACACAGTTCAACTCGAGGGCGATATGTCATATGAGGTGGAGCTAGTGGCTATTTTGGGTTGTCAGGTCAGGAAGCTGAGGTCCAAGGATATAGTTTCAGTGAAGGTTCAGTGGAGAGGGCAGCCGGTGGAGGATGCCACCTGGGAGACCGAACGGGAGATGCGGGACATATATCCTCACTTATTCAAGACTCCAGGTATGTTTCTAGACTCGTTTGAGGACGAATGTTTGTTTAAGAGGGGGAGGATGTAACGACCCAGACGGTCGTTCCGTGAGATTTTACCCAATTTCCCCCATTTCTGCATTTTTTATATATTGCTAGCCTGTTTTTGTTGTGTTGGGTCAGTTGGTTTGGGTCCGGAGTGGTTATGGTGAGAATTGAGACATTTAGTCTCTTAAAGATGCCTAATAGTTGAGAAAGTCAATTGAGAGTTGACTTATTAGTAACAGACCTTGGAATGCGGATTTTGTGGCTCGGATAGCTTCATTAGGTGATTTGGGACTTAGGAGTGTGTTCAGAATATTTTTGTGATGTCCGGTGTAGAATTTGGCTTGAATTGGCGAAAGTTAATTTTTGGCGATCTCCGAGCGGCAATGGAAAATAGGCTATCAAGTTCGGAATGGAATTCCGGATGTTGGAGAAGGTTCGTAATGTCATTTTGGATATGTATGAAAAATTTCAGGTCAATTGGAGGTGTTTTGGTTGGTTTTGGCGTAGTTGGCGAAATTTGGAAATTTCAAAGTTCATAGGCTTGAATTTGATGTGATTTTTGGTGTTTTCATGTTGTTTTTGGTGTATCGAAAACTCGACTAAGTTGGAATAATGCTATAGAGTGTGTTGGTATGTTTGGTTGGGGCCCTGAGGGGCTCGAGATTGATTTCGGATGGTTGGCGGCGTTTTTGGACTTGGAAAATTGCAGCAATAGCTGCTGGTGTGAAGTTCTGGTGTTGACCGCACCTGCGGTCGGGCAGCTGCAGGTGCAATGGGCAGAGCGCAGGTGCGAAAAGGCTAGGTAGGGGATTTTTCCGCAGGAGCGAAGTTTTGGCCGCACCTGCGAAAGATAGGCCGCAGGTGCGGAAATGACTGGTAGAAACAGTATATAAAGGCCCTCAGCGAAAAATTCTCTTATTTCACCATTTTTGCATGCGGGAGGAGTTCGTTAAAGGCGATTTGGAGAAAGAAACTCGAGATTCTTTAGTAAAGGTAAGTTCTTTGGATACTAACATCGTTCCTATTCTATCTTTTTCGGATTAGGCTTGAAAATTTNTTTCTTTTGAGGTTTTGGGTAGGCAATTGTGATCCGATTTTGATGATTTTGGTATGAGTAGAATCGTGGGAGGACGAGGTTTCTAGTGATGTAAATATTATCAAGTTTCGAGATATGGGCCCAGGGCTCAGGTTTGGCCGAGTTTCGAGATTCTTGTATAATTTTTTAATTTTCGATTGGGTTGAGTTCCTTTGATATATATTGATGATGTTAAACTGGTTTTGGCTAGATTCGGAGCAATTGGGAGCCAATTTGAGGGGCAAGAGCATTGTGGACTAGTGTTGTGGCTCGGTAGAGGTAAGTAATGGTTATAAATCCTGTCCTGAGGGTATGAAACCCCAGACTTTACATCCCTTCATGGATTTGGAGTGACGCACACACTGGATGACGAGTGTGGGGAATGCACGAACTGAAAATTTTGAAATATGTTCCTTTTTAGGCAACTATTGAGTTGCGAAACTGCTTTTTAAGCATATGTTTTATAGTATTGCTATGATTTGATATATTTGGGTTGTAAGCTATGTTTGAGGCCTAGTGCCGATCTGTTTTAACCCCTTGGGGGCTATTTTACTGATATTCTCACTACTTTGAAACTATGATTTTACACTCAGTCTTTCTTATGAAATTGTTGAGACTCCTATTTGATGATATTACTATTTCTTGAAATGAAATACTATTTTGGGTCGAGAACCCCGTTTATTTTGGCCTGAGTGGCATGATGAGAGTGTTTGACTGAGTGAGGCCGAGGGCCAATATTGTGAGGATGTTGTGATATGAGAGAGGCCGAGTTCCTGGGAGTGATTGATGCCATGATTTGGCTTGTTTATAGCGCTTGGGTTGTAGGAGCCCTTCCGGAGTCTATACATACCCCTAGTGAGCGCAGGCACCTACAGAGTGCCGAGTGAGGAGTGATTGGGAGGCATGAGTGACTGTGAGGTGTTGAGGGACTGATTACGAGTGATGGTGAGGTATGCCCGATGGGCTGATTATGAGTGACTGTGAGGTGTTGAGGGACTGATTACGAGTGATGGTGAGGTATGCCCGATGGGCTGATTATGAGTGACTGTGAGGTGTTGAGGGACTGATTACGAGTGATGGTGAGGTATGCCCGATGGGCTGATTATGAGTGACTGTGAGGCATGCTCGAGGGGCTGATTATGATACATGTTTTGCCCGAGGGGCTACATATGATTTTACTACTTTCACTCTGACCTTATGAAATATGTTTTGCCCAAGGGGCCTCTATATGATTCATTTCATTATCTCACGAAACCTTTGGGTTGAAGTTGTTGAAAAATATACATTCTTCAAAGGATTTTTCTGAAGTTGGTTTTAAGGCATGACGATTTCATACATCTATGTTATACCATTGGAAAGTAAGGATGTGTATATCGTGATTTGATGGTATTGATTTTATGTGTTTTCTTTCCGCTTAGACTTGATTTATTTTCATTACTACTAAGTTGGCGTACTCATATTACTCCCTGCACCTCTGTGTGCAGATTCAGGTGCAGATATCGAGCATTAGCCATCTTTTTCTGCGTGGAGCCGGATTTGCGGGATATAGAGGTAGCTGTTCAGCGTCCGTAGCATCTCTGTTTTTCCATTCTTGTTGTATATAGCTTTCATTCGGAGGTTTTGTATTATGACAGTATATTTTTGCTTATTCTTCTAGATACTCATGACTTATTGGCTCTGGGTTTTGGGGTTGGGGGCACTGTTTATTGGCCTACTTTATTTAGTAAACATTGTATATTTATGAAATCCTTGGATTTTGGAATGGGATGTTGAAAGAAATTGTGAACATGTGGTTATTGGCTAGCCTAGTTCCACGATAGGCGCCATCACGGCTAGTTTAGGATTTGGGGTCGTGACATAAGTGCTGAGCGTAACCTTGACAAAGTAGTGACGAGGCTAAGGAGGGTCAGTCACACTACAACCTGTCACGACCCGAATTCCCGCCGTCGTGACCAATATGGCGCCTAACATATCACTTGCTAGGCAAGCCAACGTTAGAGAATTAATAATCCAATTATTTTACATTTCGGTAAATAACAGAAAATAAGCTATAAGAGATAAGGCGAGTGCGGAATAAAATAAAAACCTCAATATCTACTAACACCCGGATCTGGTGTCACAATTCATGAACTTCTAAGATTTTGCTACAAGTAAAAGTCTAAAAGAAATACAACTGCTTTGAAAGGAAATAAACAGTAAAGTGCGGTGTCTAGAAGGGGACTCCAGGGTCTGCAGATGCCTGGCAGATCTACCTTGGGTCTCCTGACGGATGAATCCAACAACTAACCTCACGATCAGCTCGGACCAACACAAAAATCAGCACAGGAAGTGCAGAGTGCAGTATCAGTACAGATGACCCCATGTACTTGTAAATGCCGAGCCTAACCTCGACGAAGTAGTGACGAGGCTAAGGAGCGTTACTCACACTAAAACTTGTACACTGTATATACAATAAAAGCAGAACAGGAAATGCAAAATAGAATAAAGCAGTAAATTGCAAGAAATACTATAACTCTCGGAAATAAGTCAACAACGTTAAGAAATTTCCAATCCTTAAGTGCAATAGAGAATACCGTAAAGCTAACACAACTCAGGGAAAAATAAACACATAAGTTGTTGCGGCGCACAACCCGATCCCATCGTACATCTCATATTCCTCCCTTATTTCCTCATAATAGCATAAACAACAGTGAATATATATAAAAGTGTTGCGGCGTGCAACCTGATCCCACTATATCACAATAACACAATCATAGTTCACCCTTATTCCATCCAAACAATCCACCCTTAGTACACCTGTTGCGGCATGCAACCCATTCCTACCGTACAATATCAAGTCACCCTTATCTACCTCAATATATCACCCTTATTCCACCTGTTGCGGCGTGCAACCCGATCCTACCATATCAGAATTATTTACTCAGTATGTACATAAATTTCACAATTCAAATCACAGAAACCCTTCACAATGCTTAAATTCCAAACCGAAACAAATATGAAGCTTGTACACCATGAAAGTTCACATAAGAAATACTACACGAGGCCAATTAAGAATATACAACAAAAAGTTACTGATAAACCAGCTTAAGAAAATAATAGGAGATAATAAAACTATGGAGGAACTAATATCATTAACAGAAGGAAACAAAGTCCAACAAGTAGCAATTAGGAAACAATTAAGACAGCAAAGAGGCAATATGAGAAAAATGGGAAAATAGGGAAAAACAGATGAATTGGCGGCGCATATCTACTCGTCACCTCAGTCGCTCACATGAATCTCATATAGCAAATTGTCCGAGGGTTCCTAATTACCTCAAGTCAAAGTTAGACACAACACTTACCTCGCTCGAAAGACTACTCACTACTCAATCACAACCTTTCCTCTCAAAAAAGCCTCCGGATCAAGGGAATTTAGCAAATTACCAACCAAACGATTCAAATTAAGCTTTCGTAACTACCCACGATTGCAAGAATTCAATTTAGGCCATCTTTGAAAAAATCAATACCCGGGCCCGCTTGGTCCAAACCTGAAATTCGGACCAAAACCCAATTATCCATTCACCTCTGAATCCGGTTATATAATTTATTTTGGAATCCGACTTCAATTTGAGGTCTAAATCCCCAATTAACCAAATCCCTAGTTTCTACTCAAAAAACTCCAATTCTACCATGAAAAACCTTAGATTTTAGGTTGAAATCTTAGGAAAAGTAGTGAAGGATTGAAAGGAAATAGTTTTGAATCACTTACCAACGATTTGGGGAAGAAGGATCGCCTCTAAGATTTTAGGTTGTTGAAAATTTGAGAAATGAACCAAAAATCCCGTCGAAGTCACATTTGTTCAGCTGCAGATGTCGCATTTGCGACCTGGGCTTTGAAAACGCACAATCCGCAAATGCGAGAAACATCACATCTCTGCATCATTCGCAAATGCGAAGAATAATTCGCAAATGCGAACTCAGGCTTGATCGCAAATGCGACCAAGTGATCACAAATGCGACGAATCCCCCTCCCAACTCCATTTCAAATGTGAGACATTGTTCGCAAATGCGAACTCTGGCCTCCCCAGATACTCTTCACAAATGTGATGAGTAGATCGCATATGAAAACTCAAAAGTGGTCGCAAATGCGATTCTTGATCTCGCAATTGCGAGATCTGAGTCCTGCAACAAAAACTGAAATACACCAGCAATGCTCTAAGTCCAAAATTTCACTCCGTAGCCTATCTGAAACTCTCCCGAGCCCTCCGGGCTCCAAACCTAACATGCACACAAGTCTAGAAACATTATAAAAACTTGCTCGCGCAATCAAATCGCAAAAATAACACCTATAACTAGGGCTGTGCATAATTTAATAAATACCGAAACCAAAAATTTTGGTATCCGATATTCAATATTTTGGTACAGTATGGTATTTGGTTTATGTTTTAAAAATAATATGGTATTAGGTATGGTACTTGGTATTTGAAAATAAAATACCTAAATACCGATACCGTACCGAAATATATATTATATTATTAATTATAAAATAAACATAAAAAGTCTAAAATTTTACTTTCTTTTGTTTTATAAGTTCATCAATTAACTCTAAGCAAGTAACACGACATTTATAATGACCAAATGTATTCCTTTATGTACCATTTTCTCTCTCTGGGTTAATATTTGCTAGTTTTGGACAAAACGTTTGTCAACAAACATTTTTAATTTTGTACTTTTGAGTGCTTTAATTATGAATGTTACATTCTATGACTCTACGCCTAGTTAGTATTCAAACCGAATAAACCGAAGTTACCGAACCGAATAAACCGAAACCGAAAGGAGAAAAACCGAACCATACTGAATTTAATTAGGTACAGTAATGGTATAGCATTTTAAGAAACCGAATACCGAAAATACCGAATCGAAATGTCTAAATACTGTAATGTACCGACCAACGAACACCCCTACCTAAAACTACGAATTGAACACCAAATCAAGTTAAATTTTCAAGAAGACGTTGAAACTTCTATTTTCACAACCGAACATCCGAATCACGTCAGACCAACTCCGTTTTTCATCAAACTTCACAGACAAGTCTGGTGTTGGACCTATACCGGGTTCCGGAATGAAAATACAGACAATTTATCCAAAAAGTCAAACTTTGGCCAACAATTTCAAATTTATTAAGCCTTTAACTTATAAATTTCGACAAAGTCTGATATCTCGGACTAGGGACTTCCCAATTCGATTCTGGGCATATGCCCAAGTCATAAATCACGGTACGGACCCAGAGGGACCGTAAAAACATGAATCTGAGTCCGTTTACTAAAATGTTGACAGAAGTCAACTCAAATGAAGTTTTTAGGAAAAAATTCTTGTTTTTCTCAGCTTTTAACATAAAAGCTTTCGGAAAGAAGTTCGGACTGCACACGCAAATCGAAGAAGGATAAAACACGATCTTTAAGGCTTTGGATCACAAAATTAGGTTTCAAAACATGAGATGACCTATCGGGTCATCACATTTTCCACCTCTAAAACAAACGTTAGTCCTTGAACGGACATAGAAAAAACCTAAACCGGTGAAAAGGTGGGGATATCTAATTCGCATATTTGACTCGGACTCCCAAGTAGCTGCTTCGACGGGCTGACCTCTCCACTGCACTCGACTTGAAGGATAACTCTTCGACCTCAACTAACGAGCCTATCAGGCTAGGATAGCCATCAGATCCTTTCGCAAGTCAAATCCTTATCCAATTAGACAGAGCTGAAATCTAATACATGGGACGCATCACCGTGACACTTCTAGAGCATAGACACGTGTAACACCGGATGAACTACTGATAACCCGGGTGGCAATGCAAGCCTATAGGACACCTCTCCCACTTTCTCTAGAATCTCAAAGGGCCCGATATACCTAGGGCTCAACTTTACCTTCTTTCCGAACCTCATGACACCCTTCTAGGTGATACCTGGAGCAACACTCTCTCCCCGACCATGAATGCAACATCACGAACTCTACGCGTCGACATAAGTCTTCTGCCTGGACTGAGCTGTGCGAAGTCGATCCTGAATAATCTTTACCTTATCCAAGGCATCCTGTACTAGAGCTGTACCCAACAACCGACCCTCCCCCGTCTCAAACCACCCAACTGGCGACCGACACCTCCTACCATAAATGCCTCATAGGGAACCATCTGAATGCTCGACTAGTAGCTGTTGTTGTAGGCGAACTTTGCAAAGGGCAAGAACTGATCGCACGATCCTACGAAGTCTATAACACATGCGCGAAGCATATCCTCCAATATCTGAATAGTGCGCTCGGATATGTCTGTCCATCTAAGGATGAAACTCTATGCTCAACTCAACCCGCGTGCCCAAATCACGCTCTACTTCCCTCTAGAAGTGCGAGGTGAACTGTGTAACTCGTTTAGAAATAATAGACATGAGCACATCGTGAAGATGGACGATCTCGCGGATGTAATTCTCTGCCAACCGCTCCAAAGAATAGGTAACTGCCACATGAATGAAATGCTCAACTTAGTCAGGCTGTCCACAATGACCCAAATGGCATCAGACTTCCTTTGAGTCTGTGGGAGTCCAACAACGAAATCCATAGTGATACGCTCCCACTTCAACTCAGGAATCTCCATCTTCTGAAGTAAACCACGGGGTCTTTGATGCTCATTCTTTACTTACTGACAATTCAGGCACCGAGCTACATAAGCGACTATGTCCTTCATCATCCTCATCCACCAATAATGCTGCCGCAAGTCCTGATACATCTTGGCGGCACCCGGATTAATAGAATACCGGAAACTGTGGGCCTCCTCAAGAATCAACTCAGAAAGTCCATCCACATTAGGCACACAAATGCGACCCTGCATCCTAAAGACTCTGTCATCCCCAACAGTAACCTGGTTGGCACCACCGTGCCACGCTGTGTCCCTAAGGACCAACAAATGAGGGTCATCATACTGCCGATCTCTAATACGCTCAAACAACGAAGACCGAGCGACTGTACAAGTTAGAACACGACTGGGCTTTGAAATATCAAACCTCACAAACTAGTTGGCCAACATATTAACATCTGGTGCAAGCGGCCTCTCACCGACTGGAATGAATGCAAGGCTGCCCATAATCGTTGCCTTCCTTCTCAATGCGTCAGCCACCACATTGGCCTTCCCAGGATGATACAAAATGGTGATATCATAGTCTTTCAATAGCTCCAACCACCTCCTCTGCCTCAAATTGAGATCCTTTTGCTTGAACAGATACTGAAGGCTCCGATGATCCGTGAAGACCTCACACGATACGCCGTAAAGATAGTGCCTCGAAATCTTCAGCGCATGAACAATGGTTTCCAAGTCTAAGTCATGGATAGGGTAATTCTTCTCATTAACCTTTAACAACCGCGACGCATATGAAATCACCCTTCCCTCCTTCATCAATACCGCTACGAGCCCAATACGGGATGCATCACAATATACCGTATAAAATCCTGAACCTGTGGCCAACACCAACACCGACATTATATTCAAAGTAGTCTTGAGCTTCTAAAAGCTCGCCTCACACTCGTCTGACCATCTGAATGGGGCACCCTTATGGGTCAACCTGGTCAGCGGGGCTGCTACAGATAAAAACCCCTCCACAAATCGATGGTAATATCCCTCCAGACCCAAGATATTGCTCAAGGCATTAGCACATTTCGAGATATTGCTCCTATTAAGCTCTTAAACATATGATTATACTCCTAAAAATTAAAAACTACCTACACCCGGTTCAATGAAAAACCCTTGGAAAAGAACCGTGGTTCAAAGAAAAACCAAGGGGGAATTACTACACTACCTAAACAAAAAATCTTTTTGGTGTTTTTCTTTTAGACTTACTTCCCTTAAGAAAACTGTCTAGGAGATTCATCGTCAGGAAGAGTCCACATATTTCTAAAAAAAAAA